>JACWBX010002785.1:0-41558 GCA_014622435.1 Polypedilum pembai | reverse complement strand
AGATTAATTCAGAGAAAGTTAGGTAACGAGTCTTCATAATTGCATACTGTAATGTGTCCAGAGATGGAATAAAAATATATCGAGCTAGTGGTTGCACTTGATGGTCTAATAATGGCGCTGAGCTCCCTAGCGAAAGGGTTTATGGGAAGGGAAAATCTTGACTTCATCAATTTGTCCAAACCTAATTAATGCTTGGTTCAATGATAAGTCATGAGACATGTACATGTAAAGTGTGAGTAAGTCTTGAATTAAAAAGCGTTAAATTAACGCCGACTCAACCTTGATTTTAAGAAAACTCAAAACATTCAATTCATGAGCATATTTATGGGACTCACTAGAAGATTCTTTTACGACCAAATTTAACATCGAGTGAATTTGCAGAAAAATTTCCAGTTTTTCAATGTGAAATGAATGTTGATATAAATTTTAAAAAAGGAATTTGTGTATGAATAATTTTATTCTCAATCGATTGTAAGAAACTTGAAATCGAGCCTTGAGCAAATGTTTGTAAAATTTTTAGGAAAAAAAAAGTCTAATTTATTGAAATTTTAAATACATGAGTATAGACAACATATATTTTTCAATATTGTGATTTTTATTTGCGTATTTTTTCTTAATTTTTGGACTGAAGTCAGTTAAGAGTCTTGACAACTTTGTTTGCATTTCAAAATTAATTCCATAATGCGCATTGCTGTTTTGCTCAATTAATTTTAAAACTGCGAAACACAAAGAAACGTTAATAAAGAATTCTGACGTTATTGCATGAAACTAGCTTTATATTAACCGGTTTGACTGTCAAAAATAAAATCTGACCAATAAAGTACTAGTAAACAATATTGTTCTCATCATTGAGATTTATTGAAGATATTTTTTGCATAAATTGGAACTGGTAAATGAAAATGGTTACTGTTGCAACATAACTTCTGCTTCAAAGACTTTAATAGAAAAAAATTTATTGATGTAAAATAAAAATTGGTAAAAAAATCAAGTGCATGCAAAACTCACACTCGTGCTTAAATGATCAAGGTTAGAAATCCATAAAATAGCATAAAATAAATATTTCACAAAAATCAACATAGAAGAGTTTTTAAAACCTGTTGTCTTATTTCCTTCCTACTTGTTCAAAGACGTCGATCTTTAAATTATTAAATTTTGAAAAATATTTTTTGTGGATTTTATTAGTCATTAAATTTTCTTGCTGTCTTACAAATTCTACTTCATTTTATTACAAAATCTATTTCTGTTGAATGCTTTGTAAGTTAATTGCTTTCAACAATCAACTTTAATTACAATTCTTCCAATCAAATTTCCCTAACAAGTCTCATTTACGTCATTAGTTAATCAATAGGCAGCTCAAGCACAGAAAACGTGACTCCAATGCGTAGTGAAATTATTTTCTTGTTCTACGACGAATATTTTGATATTGAACCATATTATACAAGAAAAAAAATTTAAGTTTAACGTCAAGGTTAATGAGCTTCCGTGTTTATATTTACGTTTTTCTTCTTCTGTAAGTTTGACACATTCGTAGTGGTCATTCACGTGCATTTTTTGCTGATTTCTGCGAAATGGATATTCGATGAATAAAATTAAAAAAGTGTAAATGAATAAATTATTTGCATAACATTGAAATCAGTCATCGCTTGAAAGCTTTTAATTAAATTATTTTATATTTGAGAAAAGATTGACTTTGACTCATCATTGACACTTTTAATAAAGATTAACGCATATGTTATTGATGAAAATGTGAGATTTTTAACAATCAATACTAATTAGTCTCTTATTACTGCGCTTCTTTAGTTTTTATTCTTCAAAAATTCAATGAACTTCAGTGCAAATGTCACAAGAATTCTAAATGGAAATAATTTTTTTCCCACAACAAGAAATTCTTTTTTCATTGTTTCATAATTATTTACTTATTTCAATTACAAGCATGATATTAAAATGTTAATTTAAATAAGTAAATGATCATTAATTATCCAACGTTTTTTAAAATGAACATTTTTCATTCCATTGTTGTCTACTTAACAATAAAGAGACTATTAATCTTTAAAGCTTTTGTTTAAACGTAGCTCAGAAGTTGAAATCTACTAGAATCTTGCTGTGATGATGTAAATATGAAAAAATTTCAATTTGTAAACATGTTTATTTGTTTAAACCAATTCTTTATATAAAAAAGAAATTAAAAGTAATTATTGAAAGGTCCTCGACATTCAGATGCATCACCTCACACATTTATCAACCTTGATACATGAAAATAAAATGCAAAGTCAGCAAGGTGAAATATGTTGACAATAAAGGCCGAAAATCTCAAAAATATGACTTTTGATCTTTATCTACCCACCATCAGTTGTTATCAATTAAATATCAATTTTTAATGCTCTGCTTTACCCTTATCTATTTACTTTAAGGCGATGGAACCTTTTCGGAATTATTTAATGGATTAATTTATCGTAAAATGTTGAGTCAACATTCCAATGGTATGGAAAATAGTGAGGAGTTGAATTTGGACAGTGAAAACATTCCCAGTCCTGACATTCCATGTGGTAAGAAATAAGTCAAATTTCTATCGATATTTTTACATAGCTAGTTCTATTTTTAGGAATAATACCAGCTGGATCAACTGATACAATTGCCTATTGCCTACATGGAACAACAGACTTAAAAACTTGTATTATTCATATCGTTTTGGGGCAAGTCTCTGGTTTTGACATATCCAGCATTTCCAATGACAAGGGTCTCATTAAATTTTATGCTAGTGTCGTGGCTTATGGATTTTTGGGTGACATTTCTTTTGAACAAGAAAATTATCGTTACCTTGGTCCACGCCGTTATGAATGGGTTGGATTTAAGAAAATTCTCCTCAATCGTGGTTATGATGTTGAAGTTTTGATTCATCAGGACAAAGCTCTTTCGACATCAAATAATGTGAATAACTGTGATAAAATTAAGTGTTGCGAAAACTGTGCTGTATGTTCATTGCCATCAACTTCATCTGCCAATGTGACGAAAGCAGATGAAGAAGGAAATTTCAAGAAAATCACTGGTCGGTTCTTTATGGTCAACTTAGCAAACATTTCATGTGCATGCCAGCGATCACCTTCGGGAATGTCACCTTACTGTCATTTAGGTGACGGCTATAATGACATCATTCTTGTGCGCCATGGAAGCATTTTCCAAAATTTAAGATTCCTTTTAAAATTATCAAGCAAAACAGGGCAAATTACAGATTTTCCATTTGTTGAAATGTATCGAACAAATAAAGTGTACTTTAAAGCATTAAATAGCACAAGTGAAGGCAGTCTGACTGACTCAACCCAGCCGATTTCTAATCTTGGTCCAAACAAATACACAAGTGTGTGGAATTGTGATGGTGAAATTGTTCAAGATACTGATGTCATCATAAGGTGAGAATTTAAATTTAATCTTTTAACTGCAGTTATTAATTTCAATTTTTTGTTCACTTTTTAGAGCTCACAGAAAATTGCTCCCTGTTTTCTATCGTGGACCGGTGCGAGAAAATTTAGACGAAAATTCACGAAGCTGTTGTTGCTGGTAGTTAATATCTGAAGTTGAAAATATTATGAAAATAATACACATTTAAGCTTTTGAGTTTAAAAATTATTTAATTTTGATTTTAACAGTGGTTGTGATTGAAATTTTTAGTTTTTAATTTAGTATTCTTTTATTTCTAGTGAAGAAAAATTTTTATAAAAATCACTTCAGCCATTTCAGGTCATCATCACTTTGAGATTTAATACGATATTCTAAAATAAATTCTAAAACATAAAAATTTTCTCAAAGTGTCAAAGTCATGAAATTGATGTCTAAAGTAGCAATTTAGAAATAAATAAATGCAAATTTTTCCAAATTAATTGAGGTTCACTAGAAAATTATTTCGTACTCACTGTTAAGTAGATTTATTACACAAAATAATGAATTGACTTTTTTACAACATTTAAATAGTTTTTGCAAATTACTTACAGTATAAAACTTTTAATAGCTTCTAAAAATTTTAAATGACAGAAAAATAAAAAGTTATTATTATCATTGTATTCTTTCTAATATTTATGTTGTGTGCATGAATAAATGCATTATTTAAATGTTTCTGATCAGAACAAAATAATTTTGCACACATGAAAAATTGAAAATGTCTTAGATTTAGGCTTTTTCCAATTCTCGAGAATCGAAAAAATCGAGAACGAGAACGAGAATGAGAATTCTCAAGAATTTTCGAGAATTCTCGATTAATACTTTGGATGAAAATTGGGCAAAATTTTTCCAGAAATGTTCCTAAATACAAAATTAAAAAATATATTTTGCTTGTTTAGAAAGATAAATAAAATTTATGTAATTTGATTATAATAATTACCAAAAAAAATTTCAATTTAAAAAATTGAACTTGTTCAGAAGACATAAAATTCTGTAGTTTTGTCGAAGAATGAGCTTTTTAGTTCCTTTTTTAACGAATTTTTAATTGTTTTAAACTTTTGAACACTTTAAAAAAAATTTTTCTTGTAATTTTTTAATTCTCTATTCGAGATAATTCAAAATATTTACTAATAGTGCTTCATTCTTAGTTCTGAAATGATAAAAAGTTAATTATTTAGTTTCAAAGTTTTTTATTTAAAATTTTGTAAGAAATATTTTGTTATAAAAAAAAAAACAATACTAAAAGCGATCTAAAGAAAGACTCTTTTCTCTAAAAAAAAAATTTAATTTATAAGCACTTTTTGGCAACTTTTTTAAGTTTGAGAAAAAAATTTTATACAACTTTTATACCATTTTTATAATCTCATTCTCGATCGAGAATTCTCGAAAAATTTTCGAGAATGAGAACGAGAACGAGAACGAGAATTCTCGTTCTCGAATTCTCGAGAATATTCTCGATAGGAAAAAGCCTACTTAGATTCAATTCAAAAATGTATGAAAAAAAAATTTCAGATGAATAATTAAAATGTAATAAAGGTAAATCCAAAAAAATGGAAAATTCCATCACAAAATACATGCATTGCTGAAGTTGATTTATTCATTTGATTTTACAGGTTTCACACAGAGATCAAATACATCTCTATGTGGTTTCATATCATCCTCATATAAGACGGCTCTCTTTTAATTTATTCATAACTATTGATCTTACAAAACTTCACTTTTTAGAATTTTACTCTGACTGACGTTGTAAATTGTTTGCCAACCAACTATTGCATCATAAATACACAAAAGACTCATTGTCATATTGTAATTCATTCAATGAAATTAACAAGATTAAATGTCATACAATTTTAATTATGTGTTATTGCAAGTATCCCAACAAATTCCATTTATTCTATAGCTGAGAATTGAAAATTGTTTTTCTCTTCTGCTGGCCTGAATTTGTTGAATTTTACTTATTATTCTTTCATGAAAAGGTAATGAAACAAAAGATTTGATGAATGTTTCCTTTTAATTTTTCAGTAATCAAATGGAAGTAAAAAATTTAAATTTCCTAATAATTTCTTTTTTTATCAAATGTTTGCTTTTTATTATTTGAAATTTTAAAATTATATGGTATGGAGACAAAGAGGACAATAATGATTTTGAAACAGTGAGCAAGAGGGTAAATAATTTTATAAGAACAAAGTGCAAAATTTTTGACTATTTTCTCTTTTTCATCAATATCTTTTCCTTTGAATAATTTTTAACTATTATTTTTAACCGATTTATTTACTGAATCTCATTACTTTCCATACCTTGAATTTTATAAGAAAACCCAAAAGATTTTATTACGAATCTTGAAATTTCAAAATTTAAAAATTATTTTTTAACAGTCAAAAATTTATATGAAATTTAAACTATTCATGCTTCAAAAAGAAAGTGATATAAAATACAAAGCTAGTTGAATAACAAATAAAATAGAAATATTCAAAATAGATTTGTTTCGTTATACTTTTTTTTTTAAATTATTTAAATTTTTTAAACCCTCACATTAATTTTCTAATTTATTCTTTAAGACTTCCGCTATTTGAAACGATAACAATTCATTAATATGTCAAGCAGTGTCTATTACTTCTATCTAACCTACAATTACTAAAGTCACTGACTAATTAAAGAAATTAAATCTCAATATCAGAAATAGTTTAGACTAACGGAAATAAAATTCAAAAGAATTCTCTCAAATATATTTTATTTTCTTTCATGGAAAATTCTCTCTCTTTTCAACTCTTGCTCAAGACATTTGCGAGCTTTTCAATTATATTGGAGAAAGAGTGAAAAAAGTGCATTTTACATAACATTTATGTCTGTGTATAAAAACAGCAAAAGATTGCGCAAAACAATTTCCCCTTCATTGTCAATTGCAAAATCAAATTTTTCATTGCTTCATTTCATAATCTAAGAAATGGATTCTGATCATATGACATTCATTGCCAGTTTTTAAAATCTTTAACAGATCATTTTTGAACGATTAATCGTAAAATCAAGTTGATATTTTTGTATTTTAATAAAATTTGTTTTTTTTCCATTGTGAGAGAGTGAGAATTATTGAGTATTTCATGAATTTAAGTGGGGGAAATTATTTATGCCGAAGTTCTCTTTTTCTCTCACAAATACAGACAGTTATTGAGTTTTACAATTGTGTATGTTTAAAAGCTTATTATGAAGATATTAAATGAAAAATATAAAAATTTGTCGGAATGTCAAAATATTATGAGTTGTTTTTATAAATTATTTTCAAATAACAAATAACAATTGTTTGCTGCACTATCTAAATATAGTTGACTTAACTTCTGAGTTACCTAATTCAAACTAAACTTTTATTTAAAATCAAAAATTATCAATGGCTGCAACAGCCATTTGACAATTTTTCAATTCTGATTTACTTCAAATATATTTAGAGTTAACTTTATTTGATTTAAATCAATTTTAGTGTTTACTTCATAAAGAAATTAAATTTGAAAAATTAAAAATTTTATTAAAATTATCATATAAAAACCTTGAAATTTTCAATTCCACTTCAACTTGTCTACAGAAACACATTGAAAACTAACTGATAATGTGTGTCACAAACAAACATTCACTCTCCAATTCTCATTTTCTCTCACTCTCACACATACAACTACAGGTCACATGAAAAAAATTATTTTGATATTTTGTGCCCGTCTAAAGTCGAGTGAGTTCACTTCTCTTCACCAGTAGTTCTCTCGCGTATTCACTGAATCACACGACGAACAAAAAGAAGTCGGTATACAGACAAATAAAATTTTTATTATTATTTCACTTTTATTCTATATATAAAAATATTTTAATATAATAATATGGGCAAATAGAGGCACACACAAAAAAATTCCCAGTGTTATCACAAAGTTCCTAGCGAATACATAAAAGCCCCTCTGAGTATACATTTTTTTAATATTATTTCGCTCATTCGTGTTCGTTATCAGTGGGTCTGAGAAAAAGAAAAAATATACACGGGAGAAGTGGAAATCAGACCAATTGATTATTATTATTTCATCCGTTTTAAGCGAGGTTCGCGAAGGCAATTTTTATCACGCTTTGAAAATTTAATTTTTTTCCTTGATTTTTCTCATTTGAAGAAAAAAGAAATATTTTTTTCGTATAGTGACAAAGTGGTTGCAGTATCAAAGGAAAGAAAAATTGGTGTCGCGATACTTCAGCTGAGTTTTTTTTCTCTCGACTCATGTGAGAGCGCGTAAATTTGATTAAGGCGACGACAATTCGCGCTGTGTATTTCTAGAATTGGAAGTGAAAAAAGTGCCACTGATTAACTGTCAAAAGTGTCTCTATTGTGCTCTCGTCATCATTTCCCTTTTTCAAGGATTCACTTTTTGGGATCCGATTGAAAAATTCCTCGACTCATACATAACATTTTTTTCTCATCAATTTTTTCCCTTACCTAAAAGATTTCACGCGTGCGCAATTGACAGAAATTTTTTATTTTATCCCAAAAAACTTTTTCATCATTTTTACACTGTGAAAATTCCTATTCTCTCTCTTTTTTTTGTGAAATCATTGCAAAGAAATTTTCTTTTCTCTCTCTTACTCTCTTTCTCTTTCTCTCGCAGAAGCTTCCAAAAACACTTTATTTTGCTCTCATTTTCATGCAACTTCAGTTTTTCGCCTGGCTTTGAATATCACACTTATCACAAAAGAACCAAAACTTCTTTTTTCATTCTCTTTCGCTCTCGACTTTCGTGCTCATAAGAAAGACCGGAAAAGGGCTAACCATTAGGTTCTGCTCTCATTATCTATAAAATATATGTGTGTACACACAGACACAAGTTTGTAGATAACTATTGTGTTATTTCTCGTGTTGTGCTGAGTTTGGGTCTTCTTATCAGTTCGTGTGTTAGAAGCGAATGATAAAAAGAAGAAGAAGTTAAAAGTAATTTGAGAGTCATTGGCATGTTATTATAGCCTATAACCCTCACTGTCACTATATTCTAACGGTAGTTATTGTGAAAATTTTAAAGAGATAAAACAAATAAACTTGAGTGTGTTTATGTGAGCAAAAAATTCATTTTTTTGTGTTTCTATCAATGCTGGCATCAAGAAATTTATAAATTCTCATACCGGTATTTATATTAGCTGCTTGAACTTTAGCATTTATTCATATTTCAAATATATGTCAAAGTCAAATAGAGAGAATGAATACAAGGTTTTTGAAATTCTCTTTTTTACAATTAATGTGATTTTAATGGCTGAAAATGCACGAAAGAATTTTTTATATTGGTAAAAATTTGATTGAAATTTTTGAGTTTGTTCATGCTAATTTATATAGAAAAATTTTCACTCTTTGCTGTCAATAAACAAGTATTTGATAAAAATCTTCTCTGCTGTCTTCTAATTATCAAATTAATTTCAAGTTTTAAAAATAATATTTCAAATGAGTAAGCAATTTTGATAGATTACTTAATGCTGTTGTTGCTAATTATAAATAACTTCGTGACACTGCAAATTTTTCGTGATTTCTTTGGCGAATTTCGAATGTGAACAGTGTAAGGGTGAGACACGTTATAAAGTTAATTGAAAAATTAGCAGAAAAAATTGAAATTATTGACTATTTTCACATTAATGCAGTTCAAAAAGAATTTATGTTCGTTTAAGATTTATGATTTTACACTTGACTTTAAAAGAATTTTATACGCTTCACTTCAAATTGACACATTTTAAATATCTTAACAGATGTGTGACGTCATACAGTTTGACATTCTTACAACAGCTAAGCAGTCACTTATCTAACACACTTTTTTATTATCAAATATGTGCAATTCTTTGCTGATAACTCAACTGATTGCTGTGTTAAAAAGTACGGAAGGCAATGAAGTGGATTTGATAAATTTTTAATACTTTTTTTTCACCTCAATTTCCATTCAAACGATTTTTGTTTGTAATTGTTTAAACCACCTAAAATAACCTCAACAACAAAAAACTTTTTCGTGTGCTCACATAAACATGCCAAGTTAATACGTTGAAAAGAAAATATGAATATTCATTCTCTGCATATGATACTTTGCACATCAATTTATTTTGTCACATACACATATGCATTTACTCGTGCACCTAGGCAAAAAACCTAAAATGTACGAATGTATGCATTTGTGTTTCTTTTATGATTTTATCGTATGCAAGTAATGAGAATTAAGAAAAAAAAGTCGCAATTTCGTGTTGTTATAAATTTAATTTAATTTATTACGTATAACTGCGAGAATGAACTGAAGTTCTGCAGTTGATGAGCAAAAAAAAATGAAATGATAAAATATAAATGAGCAATGTCATTGACGACTTGCCAGAAAAGCAAAAGAAAATTAAGAGAAAATTAATTGTAAATTAACTGAGAAAGGAAGATTTTTATTATCATTTAATTAAGAGAGTCTCGATAAAGGATTACAGTAAAGAATTTTAAATTTTTCTTATAGAAAGAAGAGCTACGAGTAAAATTTTGTTGAGCACTTTGACCCTTTTATAAAAAGAAAGAATTTTTGAAAATACCACAATAAATAAAAAAAATAAATATTGTCCGTGTGGTCACCAAAAAAGCGTTAAAAAAAGAAGAGAATCCCAAAGAGAAAAATTTCAAATTTTTTGTTAATAAAAAGAAAATAAAGAAGACAGCAAAGCGTAAAAAAAGTAAAGTTGAATGAGATTTGGCATACAAATGATGGCCGCTGATGCCGGAATGGATACAACATGTCCAAGTCCCGAAATACCAAACGATTCACGTAAACGTCCACTTGACGTTGACAGCGATAATGGCAGCACCAAACGATCACACTTTTCGGGTGAGTCAAAGAACAAAAAAAAACGAAAAAAAATCTGTAAAAATTGGATTTTATGATCTTGATGTTGACAATAAAAAAATTTATTTAAAAGCTGATTGAATTTATCCTGATGATCGTCACCCAATGAAAAAATACAAAAAAAATTTAGAGTTTAAAAAAGTGATGATGATAAGCTTAATAACAGTAATAATGATGATAAAAAGATGTATCTATAAAAAAAGTAGAAAAAATAGACATGTCTTTATAATTTAAGTTTTATTTTATTTTATAAAACCGGGCGAGACAAAAATGAGAAAAACAAATAATAAAAAAGTTTTTTTATGTTAGTTTTAAAAGTGAAAATGACTCCAATTAACAATGTGACAAATTTATAAATATTTTTTATTCTCAACAGAATTTTTTGTTGTTATGATGTTTTACTTTGATATTCACAAATATTGATTGTGTTTTATAGTTTTGATAAAGTTTTTATTATGAAATCTGATTTGAGCTTTAAATATTTTTCTTCTTTCTTCAAACTTCTGTTGTGATAAATATTTTCAAAATTTTCACTTCAAATCAAGATGAAGATACTTGAATTAATCGTGTTAAGAAAAAAAGGTTCTTGATTTAAAATAATGATAATATTGACAATTTTTCTTTCATAAAATTAAACAGCGATTAATATCTGTTATGCAATTTTCAAAATATTTTAACAAAAAAATGTTTATTATCATTTAAAATTTTTAAAAGCTTACAGCATTCTTTATAAAATCTTTTGTATCTTTCAAAATTAAAAATTTAATAAAAACCTTTAAAGATTTCTAATTTTTAACTAAAACTACTTAAATTAGCGCATAAATTAAATAAAGCAGTTACAGTTAGAATATTTTGTAAGTTCAGTTTAATTTTTGAGTTTCTGAAGAAAACTTGATTATCCAGTTGACATGTTAATTCGCAAAAAATTTGCAAATGAATGCAAAGCAATACTCTATACGATATTTCATATCAAGAAACTAAAAACCTTAAGAATCGCTGAAAAATTAAAGTATCTTCTTCTTGTTTCAAGGCTATTTGAATAGAAAAGGAAAATTCATTTAAAACTTTCTGTTATAAAAAAGAATGATTCCATATGAAATGCTCATAAATCAATGAACATCTGTTTGGAAAAATGCATTCTGCATTTCAATTTGCTGTTTTTAGAAGTCATATTCAAATTTATTTTTCTATATCTCTACAGTGCGATGGAATCTAGTTCTTTTTTATTAGATTGGATTTTAGTAAACAAAAATTTCATTGAAAACATTCAAGATTAAATTTTGTTTTTTTAGAGCATTTTTACAATCAAATAGGTGTGCTTAAGTGCAGATTTTTATGCACAAAATTTTTACAATGGAAATTTGAAGTTGAAAGATAACAGAATTCAGTAGAAGAAAGAAGAAGAGAACAATAGAAACCACAACAAAAGCCATCAGATTTATCAAAAATCCAAGCGAGAATTTTTTATTCAAATGATAAAGATTAAAAAGGCGTAAGTGAGTAAGTGAATCTCATGCACTCGACTTGCCTTCACTATCTTTCTCTTCTTTTAACGCACAAAAGAGAGATAGAACAAGACCAAAGTCATAATAGTAATAATAATAATAATAAGATGATGATGATAAATTGTAGTCAACTCAACTACTTCTAGGTAGACAAAACTGTAATGGAATTATTGTAATGACACGAAATATGCTCGAGTGAATAAAGCAGAAGCAGACGAAATAGGTCAACAGGAAAGAAGTTTTTTGTTCATGCACACACCAAAAAAAACTTGCTAAAACATTTTTTTAGTTGTTCAAGAGCAAAGTGACATGTGGAAATGAATAGCTTTCATATGGAGATGGACTATAGTAATAAAAAGTTATGAGACCTTTTTTTCATTTATAGTCGACTGAATTACTTTACTTTGTATGTTTTACAAATCCCTTTAATTACATTTACTTTCTCTCTCAGTGACTTAATTGCTTAATTAATCAAATTATGCACAAAACTGTCTCTCTGCTCTAAAATTACAAATTAATGAGAATTCTTCAACATTTCGAAAACAAACTTCATTTTTAAGAAAACACATCAGCAACAGCAGTGAGGCGACAAGAAGAAAAAGAAGAAGAAGAAACGAAACAATTTTAATGATAAATATTGCGTCATTGTAGGAACAAATAGAGTATGAAATGAAATGCTGCGAGCTCGTTTAATTTCCTACGCAGTCAAATTGTTTATGATAAATTTCCATTTGATAAGCATGAAAATTTAAAACATTGCCCTTAAATTTCCATTATATTGAGATTTTTCATTTCATCGATGATAATTTTATGATTGTGTGAGAAAATTCATAGAAATCCCAGAATGACGCAAAAATCAAAAATTTTATTAGGTAATGAAAAATTTGAATTTTAAATTTCCATCCCAAAGTTTCTAATTTACCAAAACTTAAGAAAATGAAGAAATTTTTTGTTATTCTTTATTAAAAATGGTCAACAATGCTTTGGTTTATTTACTAATTCTTTCTTTTGCTTGAACTTTAAAACTAGAGTAAAGTCTCAAGCAATTTAGAAAAATATACTGAACTGTCTTTTTTCTTTTGCATACATTCACATTCTTTTCGTATCTTTTGAACAAAACATTCAAATTTTCATAAATTTTGAATACTAACGATTTTTAACGCCACCCTGGAAAATATTTTTTTCTTTTCCTATTTCTCATTTAGAGGCAAATTTAAACCACTTGACTTCGAACCCTTAATTGGAAGGTGTTGCTAATGGCAATTGATAATTTTCAATCTTCACAAAGAGTAGTCATGACAGAAATCACAATGATTAATTTTATAAGAAATAGAAAGTGCGAACAAGATGAAGACAGAAGAATTTCAAATGATTAATTAGCAAAGAGAATATTATCTAATAGATAGAAATATAGAATGTCCTTGAAGGGTTGAAAAGATGAACGAGTGAGACTTAAAATAAAACAAACCAGAAGCTAATTAGCACTCGTTTTCGTTTATACAGTGAACTCTCTCGTACTTTGGAATGTTCTTACTAAAAATCAATTGAAAACAATTGACGTCGCTTCTTTTTATATGAGTGAACAAGTGTTTTCTTTCTCGCTATCGTGTACTCGATTTTACACTCACTCACATCTTTTTTTATATTTCGGATATGTACTCGTTTATTTATTATTTAGTAAATAACAGTCATGTCGTGAAGATGATGGGGAAAGAGAGCAATTCAAAATAGTCAATTGTGTACTTTATGAATACACAATAGCTCGCACTCACCATTTCATTTTTTTTAACAATTTTCCTCCACGGTCGATTACTAATTTGTTTCAATTATTATTGCTCGTTACTTACATACGGACCGCATGTTTATGTATTGTGTTAGAAAATTGTTTATGCTACTGTATATACTGCTACTGCAGCATTATGAAATTTAAATTTTATTCAATTGTCGCTGTCGCGATAATGATAAAAAAAAGTTTTCAAGAGAGAGTTTATTTTTCTGAATCATGCGTAATAAATTGGAATTTATTTATCGACAATATTTTTTTGTATGAGTTGATTTCTTCTGTATTGTTGGCATCGACATTGTAAATAGAATTTTTGTGATGCTGAGCGAAATTGTTTGTTGAAGTTTTTGAATAAAACAAATTTTATTTGCTGAATATCAAGTTTTTTTTGAAGAGAAGTGTCAATTGAGTTTTGTCACTTTTTATTTGTTAAATTTTATGAGAAAGTTTTAAACAAATTTAGAAAGGTAATAAAGTTTCTAAACAAATTTTTCTCTTCAAAGTCAAAACTTAAATAAAATTTTCAATTGTTATAAAAATTATAAGACTTTTATATTAATTTTTCAAAGGGTGAAAACCTAAATATTTTATGTCAGCAGTAATATGTTTTTCAATGCAAAAGAAACTTTCTTAAATTTCTATCTAAAAACCACCAAACAACAATCAAAAGATCATTAAGAAGATTTCCACAAAAAAGGAAGAAAAAAATAATTCCACTTTTTTACCCTTTTGTATTTAAGCTCTCTTTTTCACTCTCTTTTCTATACCAACTAAATTTCCTCACTGCTGCCATTATTATCTCCGGTACTTAGTTAGGTTTTAAACTTTTAATAGACATGAAAATTGTGATTCAGTTTAAAAAAATTTTTGAAACTGATCTTAAGTTTCATAATAAAAAATTTTACGATTTGAAAACCCACTAAAATGACCAAAAATAAATTATCAAATTGAAAACTGGGTCAGATTACAATATAAATCTCAGTCTAAATTAAATTTCTTTTGAGAAAAAAATTGTTGCTAACTACAACTAGAGATAAGCAAAAAAAATCTTTTTTGCTCTCTGATGATGCGAGAACTACGATAATGCAAAGCAGATGGACTTACATATCAGCATAAACAAACAAATTTAAATGTGAGCCCACAAAGTGAATTAGATTTTTATCTAATATTCCCTACAATGACTAGTGAGTAGGAAAAAATTCAAAAATATTCAAATGCGACACATTTTGTGTTGAGATGAGTAGAAGAAGATGATGATGAGCTGTATAGTTGTGTACATATGATGATAATGATTTCATCTATATATGTTAATAAACACACCAAAAAATTGTGTGTGAGCGCGCGGAGAAACCAGTATTTTTAATACACGTTTTCTTCTATAGTTGTCATATATATATATACATTTGTTAAGTCACTCACTGCTGCAAAGTTTAGATGAGAAGGAAAATTGAGAAGAATTTTTTGAGCTCAAAATTTGAGTATACGAGCGAGCAAGAGAGAGTGATTGTGAGAGAGAATTAACATATTTAAGCATATGAGGTCTTTACATTGTAGTATATGGACTCCACCATTTTAAAGTGCGAAGCAAACGATATACGTGTGTGTATGCACATTAGCATTTCCACTCTCCCGATAGTGGAGGTCTGTCTAACGCTGCTGTTCAACTATTGTAATATTGAGAATCACACATACAAAGCATGTAAGCGTACAAGCGATAAGAAGGCTGCTGCTCGCACTCAATCGCTTTGTGTATGCGACAACGACAAAGTAATGAATGGCACAAACAATATACAAACTCGATGATTCGCCTTCCACTCAATCAGTCACAATCCGGCTCTGTTCCATTTTTCGTCGCATCGCTGCTTTATTCCCTCGATTTAATAGAAGAAAAAAACTATACACAATCTGTAAAAAGTATAGAAAAAGTTCGTGTCAAGATTCATAAGTTAAAGTATGATATGAAAAAAAAAATTTGTTTTGATGTTACCGTTGATATAAATTTAAATTGTAATACATATATGACGAAAAAAAAAAAAGTTGTTGTTGAAAATAATTTTTTGCGCCAATCTTCACTTGCTGGAAAAAGTTGGATTTTTTTTTGTGCGTACTTTATGACAGAACAGAAAAATAAAATTATTGTGATAAAAAAGAATTATGATAATCATTTGATTATTTCAACACAATAAAAAGTGAAAAGCGTCAAAATTTCATTATGTAAAGTTTGAATTTATTTAAATTTCACCATAATGATTAAAACTTTTGCTATAGAAAAAATGAAAATCTAATTTTAGTTGCAAATAATCAATAAATTGTAAATCAATTGTGCAATAGTTGTGTTATGCAAAAATTGAGCCAAACAAATTTTGGGGCAAAAACAATGCAGCATAATGCATAAATAGCCTTAGTCTCTCTTTCTATAATGCGGTGAGGATAAAATAATGGAATAAATTTACGAAAATTTTAATCCCACACTCTACTCCCAATCAATTGCCAAAAATCGAGATTTATTGATATACAATGTGAATGTGTGCACAGTCTCATACAAAAAATTTCGTTTTACAAAATAAATTGGACAAAAGGTATATAAATACACATGCTGAGCTTATCGAACTGGTCATTATAGGGCAGAAATTCGCCCTCCGCACTCTCACATTCATATAGACACACACATGAGCAAGCATTCCAATAAAACGGCTGCTGCTCCTTCTCTCACTCTCTCCATATACATTTTGGTCTCTTTTATTTATGAGTGTATTATAATAATATCTGTTATATCGGAAAAATTTAATAATAAGGCTTAGACTTTTTCCCTCCTCTCTCTTTTTTCCTTTTTGATTCTATTCAACTTTTTTCCTCTTCATTGGATATTTTCTCCTATTCAAATCTTCAATTAGAAAAATCAAAAAGACGAAGGATAAAAAAGAATATTCATGATATAAATGATATGAAAAAAAAAGTATTTTTCCATAACAACAGTATATTATTTTGTATAATCTGGTATATGAGATTCGAATTGTGAAATTCAGTATAAATTGTTAATTATTTTAAACAAAGTTAGATTTATTGAATCAATTTATTTAACTAAAAATCATGATTTAATTTAGATTTACACATATTTCTCAAAGAAATGAATTACTTCTTGCTTTTAGAACTTTTAATAGTTTAAGCTCTAATGGTAAAGATTCGTAAAAACTAAAATTAAATTTTAAATTTTATTACTTCAGAAATGTTTTTTAAATTGAAGTGACTAAATAAAGTGAAAACAAAATTGTTTTGAACGACATTTTTCTAAAGAATTCAATGATAGATTTCCTTGGAAATAAACATGGTAACAAAATACTTGTCAACACGTTAATATCCTTGAATTATCGAAATTCTCATTTTTTGACAATTTAAATATTTTTTCATTTTTAATATTGTAAGTACAAGAAAAGTTTCACTTTCTTTAAACTTTAGCTTAAAATAACTTTTAACACCAACTAGTCTATTGTTAGAGTTTTTTTTCCATTATCTCACCAAAAAAGAAGTTTTCATCTTTAAAAATCCATACAATGGACTGAAAAAATAACAACAAGAAACATAAAAGTAGAATTTACAGGATAACAATGTACACACAATAGCCCAATCCAATTTCACCTGTAAATCCACATAAAAAAGTGAGAAGTGCAAGTGAGAGTAAAACTTTTCATTTAGATTCTTTTCGCAATGGTCCGAATAGTGAGAGTGTCGAAACAGCAAAAAAAACTTTTGTTTTTGTTTTAATTAAAGCAATAAAAAGTAACTCACATGGTAGCTACATGTGCTTGAAATTGATACTACAATTTCCCTAGTTGCGCTCACATTACATTCTACTTCACATTGCCTTCGTACTAGAACACATTACATTCTAAAATGTGAGAGAGAATATTGCGGGGTCATACTCAAGATTTTATGGTGTGCGTCGGCTATTATTATAGCTAGAACACGCAATTTGATGTAATGTCTTGCTTCTATCAGTGATTTTTTTATTTTTTTCACGCCAAGGCTACTTACATTATGATACTTGAAAAAAATAGAGAAGTATTTAAGTAGCCCATTAAAAGAGGAGCACACAAGTGAATGAAAAAAGTGTATGTGTATGTAGAGATAATATTGAAATTATAGCGATGATGCTGATGCTCTTTAAAATCATCATCATCATATTTTGTTGACTTCTTCTTTAACTCATTTATGTACACATTAGGCTCGTGTGATATCTATACCTAAAACTGTTATTTTTCCCCAATTTCTGAGACTATACAAATACCTAAAGAAATGAACAGTTATGAAAAAACCTGAAAGAAAATAAATTTATGGATTTTTATTATTCACATAAAAAAGAGACTTTTCTCTATCACATACAAAGATATATCAATTTGAATAAATTATAGAGATTTTGGCCATGCCATTTGAATATCTATTTGAAGTTGTGGCATGTTTCGTAAAAGAAAAGAAGAGCCAACTACAGAGATGAATCAAGTAAAAAGAAGATGATGAGGCTTCATTGGCACTGGAACAAATGTCACATAAGCGGCATATGATTGGGCAATTGGTTTCTCTTTCTAGCTTTGATTTTGCAATATGATGCGCAAAAATTAGTGTTATTTTCATAATCGTCTTAATTCATTGTTGTAATCGAGCAATATTGACCGATGAAAGCTTGTTTTGTTGCTTTATCTGCCAACAAATAAGGCTCTTGCGTCATGTGACTAGCTGTTGTTGCAAACGAATTCTCTGCTTTATTATTTTAATTGATTTTAAATTCAATGTTGCTAATAATTTATTTACAAATTATGACAAGGGCTTTGGAGAACTGAATTGTTTACGATATTTTTTTTTGCTTACACAAACTGGATTCAATTGCTTTTTCAAAGTATAAACAACAAAATCAAAAAATCTTAGTCGTTTATAAAAAATTTAACTAAAAGTACCTCAAAGTGCATTTACAATATTCATGAAAGTTCTTTTTCTTTACGTAAAATTATAACTAAAGAAAATATTCATTTAAAGTCATGATTTTAACTAAAAAAAGTTTTTATAGAAGTCTACTATTTCGTTTTTTGATTATTTCAAATACATAAAGATAAAATTTTCCGTCAAATTAAATAAATATGTTAAGTACAGGGAAAAATAAATCCGCAGAATCATAAAAATTTGTAGATCACAATGATTCTTTGATTCTATGCTTTACTGAGAAAATCAAGTTTACTTGAAGCTTAAACGACTTGACTTCAACTTGACTTTTATCGAACCTTTATTTCTGAAGTCCTAAAATAGTTGAAAATTTTTAATTTAACCTTAAAAACATAAGTTTAAGTTCATAAACCTAAGGTTATCAAATTTCAAGTGAAAAATTTTAGTTTCTTTAAAAGGCATTTTTAGAAATTTGAAGACAACTTGATTTAAATTAAATCATTTGAGTATTCATCTTTTGAATAAGCTTCATATTTATCTGTGTACTTTATTCATTGAAGATGAAAAGATTAATAGAATTACAAGAAAGTAAATAACTGATTTTAAATAAGATTTTCAAAAATTTAATTTCGAAATATTTTCAATTTATACTTTTTATTCATTTTCAAATTTATCTTGAATTTATTATTCATAATTTGTACTAAACGTTTCATTTAATGAACATGATTATTTATAAGAGAATTTTTTTCTTTTATGTCCTCAAATTTTCAAGTCAATATTCCCATAAATCAAGGTCACAACAAGAATTAAAACACGAAAACAAAAAAAAAGAATTCTTGTAAAACTTTCTAATTACAGAAAACATACAACTCGAGAAAAACTTCTTTACAGAGCGAAAGGAAAAAAAAAACTTTCCAAACAATTAAATAAAAAGTTCACCCCAAAAAAATATATAAAGAGAGTGAGCTCTTTTTGGTCTTACCCAGAACTATTACTAAGTAAAAAAGCACAAAGTAAAAAAAAGAAGTTTTTTTTCTCACAAATAAATTTTAATTCTAAAAATAAACTTTTACATAAAAACACACACACACGACAAAAGGGCACATGAGGAGGAAGTTTTAGTGAATAAGAATTTATGAAAACGAGGGCAAGAAGCCAAGGATGAGTAGCTGAGAAACTCATATGGAGCAATGAGGCAAAAAAGATTCACAATTTAGAACAATATAAATATTTTATTCCATCATTTATTTTTTACGAAAAAGGCTCACACATCGTAGCACTTCAAGAAGGGTGTCTGAAATTTATTTTCATGTTTTATGTCTATAGTTCTTTATGCAAAATATAAATGAGTATCAACGACTGCTACTTTTATAATTATGTTCAAGTAGAGACGGAAAAAAAGTTCGCCTTTGTCATAATGATATTTTTGCAGTTGAAAAGTTCGCAAAACAATTGTCATTGTGATTAAAACTGCCTTTTGTCTCTCGCCTGATTCATATTCAGGTGAAAAATGCTGTTTTCATTCATTTTCTGCCTAAATTGCTGCACTAGCTTGCAAAGTGAAAAAATAATCCTTGCATTTCACTCTGCTTGCTCTTTTTATGCTCATGCAATAATTTTTTGCTCCTTTTCTTTCTGAATACACTTGTGCAGTTATAAACTTTGCATTAGATAAGATGGCACTTTTTTTTGTGAAGGTTTACATGTATGAACGTGCTCTGTCAACTTTTCTATTATAAAATGCTTCTTATAGCAAAATAAAAATGCACTTACTGCATGAAGCTTCTGCTTAAAATTTACTACTTCCTTTTTATGAAAATTCTTCTTACAAGTAAAAGCAGAAAAATTTGATTATTACAATAAAGTAAGAAGCTTTCAATTTTTATTGAATTTCTTTGCAAGGTGAAACAATTGTGAATAGTTTTATGATATTATTGAGTATTAAATGAGCATTTTTGGTTATTTTACAATATTTTGTGAAAGTGTTTGGGTATGTTTATCTTTTACAATTTTATGTAATTTCACGCAATATTATTTTGCCCTAATAACATTTTTCCTTTCAAATATGAATGTTCATTTTAAGTACATCACATACTATGCCAACCCTCTTCTTTAAAAAAATCCTCTTTTTCCCATTTCGTATGTGTAACGAAAAATGAAATTTTCATTTGATAAGAGACGACTGCCTTTCTCGAGCTTCATTAAACTAACGTTGTTATGAAAGCAGTAGTAGTAGCGATGTATACGATGCAACCAACATGTTGTAATTAAATTATCTACTTATTTATTTATTTGCATTTCACGAATGGCCACAAGCGAGAGAGAGAGAAAACGAAAATTTAGGACAAGAACGACTCTTTTGCGCACTGACTAGATAATTGAGATAGAAGAAGTTTAATTAAAGTTTTTGCTGTTGATTTACTGCGCCACAATCCACTTTACTCGACAATTGCTGACCATGCGACGTGCATAGAATTTTCAAACGTTCCTTCAATATTTGCGAAAGGGGAAGAAAAAGCAGCAAAATGTAAATAGAAACATATGTTCATATCACGATATTCTGGTCATTTAAATATTGTAATAACAATGAAGCCTCAAACAGCAATATTATTACATTTCTATTTAAAAACAAGAAATAGAGAGAGAAAGCTTGTGTGTGTTTTTAGTACTTTATATTATTATATTATACACAACATTGTACACCATTTATATGAGTAGAAAAAATGTGTTATTATCATTTATTTCATATGGAATATGCCTCGACTTCATTTATAATATTTAGAACAAGGCGAAAGAAATGACACTCTCTTTCTCTCTCTTTAATGCTCTAATGCATAATATATTCTATTCTATTTACTATAAACACTCATTTGTGGTTCTCGCATTGTCACTATTTGGCTCTTTTTCGGAGAGTCAGCTCACAATTTTCTATTTCGGTATGTGCGCGTTGTGTGTGTTTTTGTTTACTGCAAAAATGTTAAAATAATTACAGTACTCTCTGCATTCTATAAGTGTGTGTTTGTGCGCGCAATCAAATTTCGATATAGCTAGCACGAGACGATAATTGGCGTGTTGAAAGCGAATCAATTCATGAGCAAAAAAAGTTCTGTAATTTTTTTTTTATTTTTCTGTTCTGCATGTGAAGTTACGACACTATTAATATCCGATTTAAGTTTTTTATAAATTTGCAACAACAACTTTTTTTGTCTGTTGGTTATGGATAAAGAATAAAAAAATTAATGATAATTTAATGTTGAATAACAAAAAGTTTGAAAATTATTTTTATAAATGTGAATTTATTTGAGAGAAATATAAAAATTATAATGAATAATAATCTCATTAGAAAGAAAATTTATTATGTCTTAAACCATATTTCAAATTTACTCAAAAAAAAAAAAGAATTTATAAAAGCTAAATGATGTGTAAAGATAAACACTTTGTGCCTCAAAAGTTTACAATAAGAAAGTTTATGCAAACAACAGTGAAAAAATTTATGATCAATGTTCTAACAACAAACTCAACTTTATCGCCTTGTAGATTTAAAAAGAAAACAACAATTTTACAATAGTTCAATGTCAGAAAGTTCTCGTTTATAATTGATGGAAAGAAGAAGAATTTTATTGATTATGTTCTTTTAATTATCATTATGAGAAATTTTCTAATGAACATGACATGAGAATGATGTCGAAAATGAAAATCAAACAAATTTAGATTAGAAAATAATTTAGAAATATCTCACTATTTGCTCACAATCTCAAACATCAAAATTTGACAATTCGAAAAAGCCTAAAATGTTATGAAATATTGAGCAATCTAATGTGCTTCGGAAGTTCATTGAGAGCAACTCTCAATTACTCAATGAAACCGAAAATGTCAAGCATATGAGATAAGTTTGAGTATGAATCATAAATGTGAATGAATTAATTAAAGATTCAGACTTCTCTGATTGATTAGAAATTGCAAGCTATGGACACTATAAATTTCATTTTTAGCACATTCAATTTAGAAAAATTGAAATTTTACAAAATCAAATGTTTTATTAGAGTTTTGTTTAAATTTATTCTTTAGTTTAGTGTCAAGAACAAAATTAGTCACTTTAAATATTTGATTAATACTGATATTTAAAGCAATTTGATAAAGTAAGAGAAACTTTTAGAAATTCTAAAGAAAAATAACATTAATGAAACATTTTAAAACTTTTTATCAATTTTTCTTTGAAACTGGATTCTCTTGAAAAAATAAATTTAGTGCGCAATTTAAGAAATTTTCAAATATTAATTACTCAAGAAGTTGATTTTGCATAAGCGATCATTACAAAATGAAGAAATTGTAAAAATACTTTAGTTTTAAGTACCATCTACATACACATCAATTACTTTTGTATATGCACTATTTGTTATTATTATGCCAATCATTAAATTTTTACCAAAATAGGGCGCGCACCATTAAATCGATATTTATAAAAAATTAAATTTCAAATTTTAATTTTGCAGCATTTCTCATCAATTTCATACATTAGTCTAAACGAAAAATAAAATTAAATTGTGATGAATAAATTGTGAAAAGAAGAAGAAAAAAAATTGAAGAACAAGTGCTTAAATGAACATTGAACAATTGAAAAAAGTTGAAAAAAAAAATAAAAGTGAAAAAGGCAATAATGCAATAAAGATAAAAAATATCCAGGCTGTATTCTGCACATTAAATATAATCGAAAAAAGGATAAATAAACTTTAAGGAGAGCGTTACCATTACATACTACACAATCAACATATAATCTCATTAAAATTTTATAAATAAACAATTAGACTTCAACGACATTCTAAAAAAACAACTAGTTCACAAGATAAAAAGAAAATACCAATTTTTTGCGGGTACTTAGCATTATTTCATCCACCTACAAACACTGACATCGACACCGTATAAAGAAAAGCTTTAAGAAAACAAATATCGAGTAACTTTAAGGAATTTTTCGCTTAAATTTTTAACTTTTGAAAAATGTTACATTCCAATTCATCACCGCCATTGCAATCGCTATTGCAACGTACTTGTTCGCCATTAAAGCAGCAGCAGAGCTCGACAATGAATGGTTCGAGCAGTGCTCAAGACAGCTATTTTATATTTGATGAGCTCTCGACCGCATTGCCTGAGCGTAATAATAACAACAACAATTCGGATGGCAGCAGCAAAATTATCGGCAATAATTCCAACTTTTCGAATAAATCGTCCTCGAGTATTGGCTCGAGCATTGGCGGCTCAAACACATCAACCGCCACAAATCTCTCATCAACATTCCAACGTCCACAACAATTTGGCAATCAGCAGCAGCAGCAACAGCAGCGTTTAGGCTTTGGTGAGTTTTGAACTAAATAGAGTGTGGCTGGGCCATAACGTGCTATCGCAATGTCTCAGCCCCGAGTATATATGCCACATATAAATGCTCATAAAATATTCACTAAGCCACCCGAAAAAAAATATAAAAATTATTAAATTAAGTACAACAGACTGAACGAAAAATACACAAAAACTAAATTGACATGAAACCTTAATGATTTCGCTGCAATAAATAATTAAAATGTATAAATTAATTAATCAAATACTGCGTGCGGCATACGACATAGAGTATATGTTATTTTATGTATCATCATCATTAATTATTGATGATTTTTAAACGCGCGACACTGGGACAAAAATTAAAAAAAATATATTTATAGAGTACAAAGCTTTTTAAGTGAGTCACATTGTTATGGGAAAATATGGGAAACTTATTCAGGATGAGAAATTGACTATTGCAATATTCGTGTTGTGTGTCGATATTACTGCAATGAATTGAATTTGAAAATTGGAACAAGCGAGCGAAATAAAAAAAATATTGATTAGAATTGAAATGGTGGAGAATGGTTTTTGCGGTGTTAGAAAAAAGCCTCCAAAAAATTTTATTTTTGGTCATTATTTATTATTTTATTGACCTACATAGATAATTTCTCACCTACATGTTATGCCGCTGGTTTCCACTAAATTAAGCACGCAATTTATGAGATTCATTTCCTGAACTTTTACCTCAAATTGATAAAAACAAATTTTGAAATTATATCAGCAGTTGCTGTAGTAAAAAATTACACAAAGGAATGAAGAAGAGGAACAGGAAGCAATAAAAGAGAAAATTAATATTTAAAAACACTTCCTCTAGCACATTATATCAGGTTATGGACATCTTACATCTTAAATGAACAAAAATATGGGAGTTTTTGTAGATATTTAAAATAATTTTATTTTTATCGATTTTTCAATAATTGCTTTTTTAAAATGTCCTAAGTTGAGGGAAAAATAAAATTTTTTAATATATGAATTAAATGCTTCATAAATAAATAATTTCAATTTTAAATTTGTTTTCGAAAAGACCTCATTATAAAGGACAAATTTGACATAGAATTTTTGTTTGTAAAATAACTTGAAAAACGTTTAAAGAATTTTCACTATCACTTTTCAGATATCCATAGCCTGTATTTTGTATTTCCGATTTTCCGCATATGTTGTATATTTAACTTTTCTTTATTATTATTTTTCTTCCTTTTTCTATCTTTCTCTATGGCATTTAATATATATAATCAAATATTTATATATTATCAACATGCATATTTAATAACTTTTATTTTATTTTCTTTCTCACTTTCTTACCATGTGCATATGAATGTTTAAAAAGAGAGTTCGGTTGAAATTATAATATAATTAAGTTTCTCATCCACCAAGCCTAAAATTTATCAAACAACAAAAAAAAGTCACGCCACTTTTTGAATCATCATCATCATAACATTTTTATAAATATATAAAAAAAATATTATAAAAACAAATTATTTAAAAATCATCATCATCATCTTTACTACCTACATTCTACCTACTACTTATGCTACTAAATCGCTACCACAACCGTGAACTATATATAATTTTCATCAAAAGCCATTATCATTGCTGCCAAAGAAAAAACCACCACAACCACCAAAATAAAACAAAAAAATTATATTAATTTAAGATAAATCTCTGTCTCTGTCACTTGCACATTTTAAATGTGAATTGAAAATATGAGTCAAGAGAGTAACAAAAAATATGTATAAATTATTATTTCTGTTCATAGTAGCTATTTTACACACATAATAAAAGAATGATTGTTGAAAGTTATCATATATAGAATGTTAAAGAATGAGTTATTGCTTCTTTTTATATTTTTTCCTATCAAACAACAGCAAAGCAGATAAAAAGAAAAACTACATCTTTTACATCTTTTTTTATAATTATTAAAAACTTAACGAAAAGATAAAAAAAAATGATAATTGTCACATTGTTTAGGGTCAGTCATTTTACACCTATTTGAAGCTTTTTCGTCACCATTTCAGTTTCTGCCATTTTAATTGCTTGTAAATAATAATGAAAAAAAAAATCAAAATTGGCATGAAATGATGACGAAAAGGCTTCATTTCTATTGCGCGCCTTTAAAGTTACTTTTTAAAATTTATTTTTGGATTCAGGATTATTTAATCACCATCATCATTATTTTTATTCATCATAATATATAAAAAAATTCAATTAATATTTTTCGAAAGAAAAAAAAAACATCAAAATCCATACCAAAAAAATCTATCTCTCTTTTTCTATCTGTATTTATTTTTAAGGAAAATCGAATTTTATTCTACCACGATTTGCATGGCTTAAAGATCATATTTATAACCTACTCCCTTACACTTACTCCTCTCTCCTTTTATTCGCTTATCACATCTCATCCACATACGTGAATGTGGCCACAACAGCAACTACAGCTTTAATGTCGTTATTTTTTCACACTTCCTTCCACCTCAGTTAAGGGAAACACACATGAAAAAATTATTTTACAACTGAAATAAAGTTTTTCACTTACAAAAATTTAATTTTTATTTTACTGTTATAAAATTTTTATAACTAGTATAAAATTGTTATAAAGTTGAAATAAAAATTTCTTTAAAGAGTTTATAAATTTAAATTCACAGAAAAAAAATCTTAAAAATTTTATACCAGTTTTAAAATATTTTTTCTATCAAAATAAACTACAGTAAATCATTTGATGTATTATTTTGGTTCATTGATAATTTCTTGCATCAATTTCTCTCTCTTTCCTTATGTTATTGATTGTTTATGATAAATTATATTATCGACACATAAAAAATATCATTCAGAGGTAGCAAAACGTTGTCTAGTAATAATGATGTTATTTGTTGGAACAAGGCAATTTCGTTTCATTACCGAGAGTCGCTCTTTCATATAGAAGCTTTTATTATTAATTATAGCCATAAATTGAAAATGATTGAACCTGTAGGAAAAATATTGATTTGCTTTATTAGCCGGAAGAGAAGTCATTGACTTCCAATAGATTTAAAATTCAATTGAGAAAAGTTTTAATAGGAAATTGAAGCTTATGAGAGGATTTCCCAAACTTTTCTAATGAAATTTTATAGCTTTTAGTTTATAAAGTAGAAAAATTTAAATTTAATTTCAGCAATACTAAAGTCATAA
Source organism: Polypedilum pembai (assembly GCA_014622435.1). Taxonomy (NCBI): domain Eukaryota; kingdom Metazoa; phylum Arthropoda; class Insecta; order Diptera; family Chironomidae; genus Polypedilum; species Polypedilum pembai. Next base: position 14,505 of record JACWBX010002785.1, on the reverse strand, counting down.
AAATAATCAATAAACAGCAGCAGAATTTCTTCTGCTATTATTATTATTATTAAAAGACCTATCTGATGACTATATTATGATATATTTACATGGCGAGTCATTACAGTAATCCCCAGAGTAATCTTATATTACTGCAATCATAAAAACAACAACATTCACAGTTCCTTTCTCAATGTTGCCTTAATGAGAGTCTTCTCTAACTAAATAAAGATTTAGCAACTCATTTTCTTTGGAATTGCTTCCTTTTACCCTTGAAAGCTTTTCTTCTCATGCCACATTACAACTAATTGTAACACAAGAGAAACAATTGGAAGAGCTCACAATATTTAATCTCTCGTATACAAATATTCATTCATTTGATCCTTGTTTTAGTAGTAAATTGAAGTTAATTGACATTCATCGCTCACAATGCTCAATAAAATCACAAATATGCTTCTTTTGTCATAAAACTCTTCTGTCCATGGTTTTTTTTTATTTCCTTAATTATTTGATTGAATGAAAAACATTCTAAATTCAACACTCATTTCGTACTCAATTTATCAACATCTGAACATTTTCTCCATAAATTTTTCAAACTCACTAAAGGCAGCGAAAAAAACAAGCAGCGATTTAAAATTCATATTTGTGCCGAAGACAAACTCGTGGATTTTTAAATCAAAGAATGAAATAAACAAAAGCAAAGAAGAGGAAAAATTTTACGTTGCGAGAGTAAATAAAATCTTTTCTTGTGGTGTGTTTTTCGAAAATTCAAAAATAGTCAAATTTATCTCAATCGACAAAGAAAAATTGCGCAGAAACATTGAGTCTGCATCGATAGCTCTGTGTATATTTGCATATTTTCAAGGATGAAGGTGTTCATATATACAAACAAAAACTCTTTTTTTTCTATTATTAAACGAGTAAAAATTTTCAAACAAGCTTATCTCGTGAGCGCCATTTACGAATGATGAAGAAAAAAAGCAGTTCAACGTTTAGGTTTAGTGGGTCAAAATTGTCGTAAAAAATTCATCTCTGATTAGCGTTTCGTCATCATCATGGCAAAATCCCATAGTATAGAGCTCAGTTTTTTGATAACTCAGAAAAAAAAATTTCTGCTGCGAACAGAGTTTGGAAATTTAAATTTTAAAGTAACATTTTTTATGTTGAATGAATCAAATATTTTTACAAAAATTTTCCAAACTCTGACTGCGGAACTGTAGAAACTTTTTTGTACTCTCGTATTTCAAGCAAAAAATTTTTCATGAGCAAAGCGAGAAAATAAATTTGTCCAATAAATTAGCGGTTTTATTGCTGCAGAGAAAAAATGCATAACACTTGTTAAAAACCAAAGCGCTGCTAAAGAGTTTTCAAACTGTCTAGTCTGATATTTTTAGAATAACCTGCACTCAAGCCATCGATCGTTTCTTATCAATTCATTTTACACTCCCATTTAGTGCATAGTAAATTTTTAAGCAGTACAAGTGAAATTTAATTAACTTTAGAAAAATCTTTGTCAAACTTTTTTTTTCAATTTAAAAACGCATTTGCAAACTCAAAATGCAAGTTTATGTGCGGAATATTAATTGCCAACTAAACTTAATTAAATATAAATTTGTTTTTAAACTCCCACCACGAGATTTTAATTATAATGGCAGGATGTTGAGTGAGAGAATTCATTTTTATTTGACGGCAGGAAAGAATAAGAAGAAGCTCATTTATGAAAAGTTTGCATAAGCTAATGTAAATTTAATTTCGCATTTATAATCCTTTCGCTTGATATACATTATATTGTCAAACATCGTAACATAAGAGGTATATGAATAAGCGAGGTTGTTGAATAAACGAATCTGAAAGTTTTTGATATAGAATAATTCTTCAGTACTTAAAAGAAAAATCTTAGGTTCCGTTACTTTTAAATTTTTGACACTTTTTAACGCATTCAAAATGAAAAATTTAAACTTTACTAAAATTGTCAAACATTTTTAATTTGTATTTCTATTTGTACATTCAACGCATACATCTCACAAATTCTTAAAGTTTATTTTAGGAAAATCGAACTTTGAATTGCATTTTGAATGAATCTTTTAGTGAAACAAAAAACACATGTCGAATTTCAAATCAAAGCTTTATATTTAACTTATTAGATTTTAAAAAAGCTGTCAAAACCTTGTTCACTTTGATTAAACTTTTCACTTAGAAAATCACCTTCAATTAACATCAAAAAATTTCTTTCTTTTCTAATTTAATTATGTTTTCATATTTTTAGCTCTTTCATAAAATTTAAATTCTACGAAAATATTTGAAAGCCATGACAGAGTCTTTCATCTGTGACTCTTTCATATTACGAACAATTTCATAAAAATAATAACAACTATTCAAAGCATTAGGTCAAATTTCATGCCAGTAATTTGTGCTCGAAATAAATTGAGAGAAATGAGAAAACTCGTTTTTTGTTCGTTCACATTACTGCCTCTGCGAGAAAAGTCACGTGGAAATTTGCTGCGTCTGCGCGTGATTTTGTAAAGTATAATAATATCTGCTCACTCATAATTGCACAACAAAAGGCAAAACAGATAAAAAAGTCGTTTCTCCTTTGTGCTTCTGTCAGCGTCACTATGGGAGGCACAATAATATGAGACAGACAACGTCGAGTCAAAATCGAGTCATGGAGAAACTATTAATAACAGATAATATTGAAAAGCATCATTAAATGACAACAATGGGCTCTGTTTGTGAACTCATAACGATAAATAATCAATTTTGAGCTTTTTCGAGTTAAATTAACCTAAAATTCCTGCCAGAAGCTTTTTGGCTACAAACAATGAACATCGTGTGAAAAAAGTACATTAAGGAGCTGAAAACGATACTTTGTACCACAACTACCACAAATACAGTCATGCACTCAACTTACTTAGCCACAAATTTATAGCGTCATTTACATGGCACACTGAAATATTGTTACAATATTGAAAAATTCTTTTGTACCAAAAATGTTAAGAATTTAACAAGTGAAACTGAGGAATTTTAATGATTGACCTTTAACTACATAGGGAAATAAAGTAAAAAGAAATTTCACATGAAAAATGAATTTCTTTTGCTCACATAAGTGCTTTTTCTAGACGAATACATGTCCATGACACAAACACAAAAGAAGAAAAATTTCTTTATTGAATATATACTTTAATGCTCCTTTTATTAGAATGATATAACTTAGCTATTGTTAGAATATGTCTGCATATCATCCTCGCAACATGCCTCATTCTAATGCTTATTTTTATTCCACTTCATCATACTCGCATCTTCAAATTTCATTTCTATGTCTTACTTTCTCAAATCACACATAAATTCATAAGCAAAGGGATGGATGTTGTAATATTATATAAGACATTCGAAATAAAATACTCAATTGTAATCTCATGTTTTCTGAAATTATTGTTTACTTAGTAAAATCAAGTTAAAATGAAATTAAAATAACTTGACTTTTGTCTAAAAGTCAAAAATCATTTTTTGAAAAGAACTTAATCTTTGTAACATAAAATAATTTTTTTAAATTCATGAAACTTAGAGTAATAAATTCACAAGGAACAAGTTTCAATACTGAACATTTGAAATCAACTTGATTCAAATAAAATTAATTTTAAATGTTCACTCCTTGCTCACAAGAGTGTTTGTATATGAATGTGAATTTATAGATTTATGTTGAAGTAAGAGAAAGAAAAGAATTTTACGTTGGCACGATATTAAATATTTACAAATGCTAAAGAAAAAGAAGTGAAGAAGGAAAGAATTTTTTAATATTGATTTCACTTTTTTGAAGAATTTGAAGATTGTAACGCATAAAGTTTATTTAACGCCTTAAAAAGTCCAAAATGTCGAATTCCACACTTGTCAGTTGAAAGCGCTAAAAAAGCTTGAAGGATTTAGAAATTTTTCATGTCTTCTTGGTTTATTTTGAAAAATGTATATGCATGTATTCATGTGAAATTGAGGACACGCTTACGCCTTGATACATGTAAAGGCAAAACCATAAGTGGTAGGAAGCAAAAATTTTTTTCCTTCTTTTCTTTCCTTCTCTTGTGTGCATGTGGTTACAAATAAGAGAAAAAAAAACACTTGATATCGTTTTATTGAATGGAAGCTTTCCATCTTTATGTTACTTCTTCTTCACAGACACATGCTTGACATCTTTATCACCAGCCACTCTTTCAATTCATTGCGGCTGAATGGATGGAAACTTCTTGCAACATGGAGTGAATCAGGGCTTTTCTTTTTTTTTGTAAAAAGAACGTTCTCTTGTCAAATATACGCTTTTTGCCTTCTACTTCGATCAGTTAAGTGTAATGGGATTGTATTGGCATTAATGCTTGTATCGACAGAGAAACACAAAATTTTTCTCTCCTCTTGATATTTATAAACAGTTTTTTTTTCTTCTTTTAATGAGCCTTCGGTGAAATTGACGTTTTTTGCTCTCATCATCCTACACACACTCTTGTGCACTTTGTGTTTACTCATGTCTGTTTAAGAAGATATATAGAGACTATTCGTGATGAGAGAAAGAAAGAAAGTGATATTTATGATGGGAAATTTGTTATGATGTTAAGATGTGTTGAAATGATTAGTTGAAAAAAAAAAATGAAAGACTGAAAGGAAAATAATTGAAGAAGAGAATTTAGTATAGTAATTTTCTTTTGAAAAATAGAACTATCAAAAAAGAGATTAGAAATTAGAACAATGTATAAAATCTTAACTTTGTGAAAAACAATGAAATTTTTGCGAACTTTATAAATTGACAAATTGTGTCATTAATGAAACTTACAAACTTTTTAAAACTTTAAAAAACTTTTTATTTTTCACAAACTCAAATTCAATTAAATTTCTGTATACATCAAAACTTTCAAATTTACCTTCATCTTTCCCTTATCTTCATAAAAATCCATAGAGGCATGTGCCTTAAAAAATCTTGTGGATCAAAATTTAATAACATATTGATTCAACGAAAACGAATGCTCACTCAGCGTGAAAGGAGTAAAAGAATAGCAGTAAAAAGAAAAAATCCCATCACTTTCAGTTCTCGCTCACCATCTGATACAAAGTTGCAGAAGAGAGCGATGTTGTATAAGTTAGATTTTTGATCACGTACTCTCTCTCTCTTTTTTTCTTTGAAAAATACCCAACAACAGTAGAAAGAGAGTGATGGAGTAAAATTAGAAGAAGCATACAAATATACTAAATTACCATTTACACATTTTATTGAAGAAATTACATGTAACGAGAATTGATGATGCGTATGTAAGGCACTAGTAGGAGCATAAAATAAGCATGGCTTACAAATTGAGCAACTTCAGTATCATATATACTGCCACTTTCATGAATACTATTTCCGAACTGTATTGACAGACAAATATTTTTTAATTAAAAAAAGCTGTCATGTTCCGGACACAATGTCCATTGAAGAGAAAATAAAAAATTGAATTGAAATGCAATTATGAGTGAGAGGCCATGAGCAATTGTTTGTACAAATATTCGGGCCAGAGAATAAAAAAAAACTTTTTCTGATTCAATTATAATGCAGACCATCAAAAATGTATTTGTATGCATACTCAGGTAATTGATTGGCTTTTCTATCCAGCTGATCATGAGCAAATTTATCAAGTGCAATGCAATAATAAATTAAAATGAAATTCGGGTTAATTATAGCAAAAAATTCTGTATATAAAACCAAGGGTTGAATTAAACTAGTGTTATCATTTTAGTCGTCTCAATAGGTGTGTTTATTAGTGTTTCTCTTGTGCCTAACATGGTAAAATGCAGCAAAAAGTAAATAAAATTTAGAGAGAAAATACAGTGATAACACTTGAATCTTTGAACAAGAAATTTAAATTCTATTCTCTTGTATTGTGCATGCTTCTAGCATTAGATTGATTTTCAAATTATTCTCAAAAGCTTTCAATCGTGATTTATAATTATTTATAGAAACTTATTATTGAAGCAAAAATTAAACTCTGCGAGAGTCAGCATAATTCAGGAAAGTTAATGTTTAACTTTTGTCGTGTGTCATCTATTAAAAGACAAATAGACTCAGTCGAGAGTGGCTCTGTTAATAATAAATAATTCACTAAAACAAAGATTGTGGTTTTCTTTTTAATCTTTCTCCCTTTTAAAACAAACATACACATCAAGTTATACGATAATCCCATAAGATTATGCGATTATGCTCTACTGCCTCTTCCCTGCAGACATTTCATAACTTTTTTCTATGTGCAGAAAGAGAAAATTTTTCGTAAGCAATTTTTGCCACTCACTCTTTGTGCTAGTCATAAATAATCAATATTCTCTTTTCCTATTGTGGTCGGTCATAAAAAATGTGCCATTGTACATGTGTTTGTTTGTTTAGGATTAAAAATCATAAAAGAAAATTTCATGTTTGTTGAAGAAGTTAAACGTTTATGGTAGGGATAAGAAAATTTTCAAAATTTAAGAAATCTTTAAAAAATTTCTGCTAAATATTTTACTCAGAAAAAAATGAAGGTTTCAACCCATAAGAATAACGATAAACTATTGGTTTTTGTGGAATTTACAAAATCTTTGTATCAAATGGCATTTAATTAGAAACTTTTGCTAGCATTTGATGACATAAAGAGGATGAGACAAAAAGTGAAAATAAAAGAAAGTCCAGAGGCAATAAAATCCACATGCTCTTTAAATCTCTAGTTTTGTTGTTGTTATGTAAATTTGGTCATCAACTCTCGCCTCGTTCATGTGTGCAGCAGTAGAAACAGCATTGTCACACACAGCGATCTAAATCGAATATTTTTGCTCATCTTATCGCTTCGCTCGCTGTTTTGTCTTTTATTATAGTCGTAATTTATGGTTTGAGTCACAAAATGCGATGTGTGAAACTTTCGCGTAGCATTGTTTAGGAAGTCTTTTTAGAAATGAATTTAACTTTGTGTATATAACCTAAAATTAGTAATAAAAAGCGTTATCACAAAATTTTTTGAGGAAATGAACAGTGGATGCGAGAAAGAGAAAAATTTTTGGGTCATTTGAGGCATATTATCGCATTATGAGCTTTGCACAGTATGGCGAGGCTAAAATATATTTGCTGTGCGTATGAAATTTTTGATTGTGTGTCGAGGCATGCTTTTATAGGTGTTGATAAGATATTCTCACTATGTCATTTTTAGAATCCAATATTATGTATGTATGAGTGAACAAAAGAGAGAAAATTCCTAGTGAGGTCAAATCTCAAACCACTATGTATTATGTTCAAACAATAAGCATTTTTAATTTTTTTTTCTATCAAATTTTATAAAATTTTCTCAATTTTCAAAAATTAACGATTTGAAATTCAATAATTTTGAATTTAATTAAAACATTTTGAATTTTTGAAAAAGTTCAAAATTTTAAAATATTCGAATTTAAAATATTTGTTAAAATCAAATCTATATTCAAAAAAGCAATTTTTTCAAAACTACGTAATAATGACATTTAAAGTTATAAAATATTCAACAAAAGTCTCTTGAAAATCATCAAAATGCTATCACCTCCATTCCATCATTCTTTTTCATTCAGCAGCACAGCTGTTGTCACCACTATCTCGCTTATTGCTCTCGTATGTCCAGAAATTTATATCTAAAACGAGACTTGAATCTAATGTGCCAAAAACGCGCTAAATATCATTTATTCAATAATTTTTGTCTCACAAAGTGTGTAAGTATCCACAACTCTCGAACAAATGGAATAAATGATTTGATGCACATATGATACATTTCATAAAGCTACTGTGATGCGATTTTGAGACTGCAAATTTTCAATTAAACAAAAGCAACGCAGTTATGGCATATTTCACTGAGCAGCGCATAATTGAAATAATTTTTGTTTGTAGAGCGACAAACCGCAGTGAAGAAATTGCTTACATCAAGTGCTGTTTTGTAAAAACCATTACCGCGGCATTGCGCAAAAAAAACGAAAAGAATTTTCTGATTTATTGTCGGAATGAAATAGTTCACATAATAAATTTTCATCTATCAACAACAGATGAGAGAAGATTCATCTCATATATTATAATTTAGTTCAATCAAGTGAAATTGAGACGATTTGCGTTGTTTGTTGATTGTTTATTTTGATTTAGAAATTGAATATTGAGAAATGTCATGAAATTTTCTATTCTATAAAGTTTTCATCAAATTAGATCATAAATTTTTCTCCTGCATTATGACATAAAAAATAAAACAGTCTCTAATTTTATTTAGTTGCAAAGTCATTGCCAAAATAACCGCAGAAAGAGAAAAATCGATTGCATGCCATGTTTAGACCAAAAAACTGTTCAAATTCAAATTACGTAATAAACGAGAGTGTTCTACCGACTTAAGAGTTATTATGTGCGGATAAAAGCCAACCCATGAAAAATTTTCTTTCTTCCAACTCTTTTTCGAATAATTAATGAGTAAAACAATTTTTTTATTTTTCTTGTGCCAATAAAAAGTAACTTTAGTTTCGCATTCTTCTTCTATTTCTCTTTCACTTTCATTCTTCCACTTGACTGACTTTTTTTTCTCTCTCTCTCTCTCTCTCTCTCTCCTTTATGATACAAAACCTAAATTATCGTAATGGACGGTGTAAATATAGACTTTAAATATTTGTTATTGAAATTTAAAATTGCAAGCTATAAATGGTAATTTAGAAATTTTAATTACGAAATATTTTGATTACTTATGACATCGAAACGAATCAAAGCTAATAGTCATGATTGTGTAAAGAATTTAAATGGATTTTGGTTTTTAATCATTCATTCATTTCATTTCAACTAATTTAATACTAAAAAAAATTTTTAATCAATCTTTTCTCTTTTTCATTATAGGTAAGTGTCAAATTTTCCAACAAATTAACATCATTTTGTACAGATAAGTAAAAAAGAAATAAATCTCATTTCACGGCAATTAATTAATAAATTTTCTTGATTAGCTCATTTTTATTTAAAGTTCAACCTCTTCATAGGCAGAAATCATCACATTATCTCATTGACTCATATTTATTGCCGTTAGGATGCTAAAAGCAGCACAAAATTGCTTGAACTCTTGAGAGTAAAAGGTTAAAAGGTTGAGAATAAATTCAATTTATCATGTAGCTAAGGTGGCAAGTCAAAGCAACTTGAAAAATGTTTTAGATATTTTCTTACAGTTTTAAAACAATAAAATTTTTTTTATCAAGAGTTCAAAAATTAACGACATTTCGCTTAACTTCGGTAAACAAAATAACTTAATGAAAACATATCAATTACATAAGCCGAATCATAAAATTACTTTTTAAAAAAATTTGAAATTTAACGAACTTTTCAAAAATTAAATTTTTTTCGAAGAAAACTCGTCTTTTGTTTCTTAAATATTTAATTTCATTATCAACTCTGAGTTAACTTAATTTTTCTATGCTATGAATCAGTGTCGCAAATTGAAAAATTGCCGTTTTATAGCTTACAAGCACAAGAACTTCATTTTGTCAAGTCACACAAAATTTACTGTTGATTTTTCATCTTTTCTCCTCTTTATCATCATTTCACAATACACATCTTTTTCATTCAAAATACACCATGTAATATAGCACAAGCAAACTTAAAAATTGAGACAACTAAGTAACAAACTCTTGATGAAAATTGAAAGCGAAGATAAATTTTTACACCTCGGCATATGAAAAGAGATGAAAATGAGCTGATGATGATGTTGCCAAAATAATTTGACTAACAGCACGATAGAGAGAGAGATAGATGAAAGTGCTAGACATGTCACTAAATTATTTCTTACCTCACAAATTTGATTCTTCTTCGTCAAGTATTTAGGTGTTATTGAAATTGAAATGTGTCTCAGGAGTTTTATTTATACGCTCTTAATTCAATTAATGAAATTGAGAACATTTTTTGAAAAAAAAATTCTTTTTTTTTAATGCTTTTTAATTTAAAAAGTTCATTAACAAATTTTCGACTGAAATTACTTTTAATCCACACTTATTCCAAAACTCCATATTGTTCTCGATTAATGGAGATATTTCTTTAATAAAAAAAAAAAAATTTTATTTTTCAATTTCGAATTTTCAAAAAATTCGTTAAACTGAAATTAAATGACAAGCTTTTAATACATGTTTAGTTTTAATAATATTTTAACTATTTAGCAAAAAATTGAAAGAAAAATGTTGAAATGTTGATTAACTCTTAACTTGTCTAAACATAGCTCATGAATCAACATTAAAAACTATTTCTAGACAATATGTGGTTTATTTTTTTCTTGGCACAACTCAAAGACTTTCCTCAACCTTTCTTCTTTTCTTCTTCTTACTTTTCTGCAATATTTATACATAAATAATTTAGATAATTAGATGAAAATAAATTATTTTTACATATGAAAATTTTTTTAGCGTGTGCCAGTAAATTTTTTGTAAAGTCAAAACATAGAAAAGAATTAATCAAAACAAAGATGAAAATCATAAATTTTTTCCTCATGCTTTGACATACGATGAAGGTAGGCAAGAATGATTTATGTCAACGAAGCATCCGAAAATTTTTTTCTCCGTTCGTCGCTTTCGATAAAGAAGTAAAGAAAAGAAATTTATGAGGACTTCTTTTGCGTCTCAATAGAACTAGAGAAAAAGGTGAAGCGAGAAAAAGTCGATTTATGTATTGACAGTTAAGATAAAGTAATCCGTGAGAACATAAAAGAATTTATGTCATCATGAATAATTGTCAAAATATGAAAGAGAAAAACTATAAATATGAGCTAGCACAACTTCTAATTGCTCATGTGGGATCTAAAACGTCTCTTCACAATTTATGTACATAAACTATTTCCAGTGTCAGGCGCCAAAATGGACATTGTATACAAAACATTTAAGATTTTGATTTGACACTGTTTATAATTATTGAAAAGTGGGCGAAATGACAAAGTAAGCAAGTGCCGCATACACATGCGTGTATATTTATAAATGAAAAACATATGATTCTGCAGAAAACTTCTTATGTCCTCATTTTCTTTTAGAAATAAATGAGCAATAGAGAGAAAATAACCGACGTCATGTCATGTGCGTTTCTCTCTCTTTCTTTCTCTTTCTCAATGATGAGTTTATTTTTGGGATGGAAAAAATATTTTTTTCTCTCTCTTTCTCGTATGTGGTATTTATAATAAAAAATAGAGCAGAAAGCGTTATTTGACGTGCAATTAAAGATAATCAAAAGAAACATGTAATATAAATTTATGTCTTAATCAAATGAAGAAGTATCAACACAGAATGTGTTTGCAAAATGGGCAAGTGATCGTGGGAATTAATGCGAAATGTGCCTCAGTTTAATGCACTCTGAATGGAGATGGCATCAAATTTTTCTTTTAATGATGCGCTCACTCACTCACTGTGAATGCATTGAGATTTAAAATAGTTGGCATGAGATTATTGGCATTTTGACCTCGCACTGCTTGATTGAACACAACATGTGGGAGGCTTGATATTTGATATTGCATATTTTCAATCTAAACAGGTGTTTAAACTTGATTTTAAAAACAAAATTTTTGAAATATTTTTGAACAAACATTTAAATTTCAATAAATTGTTGAATTTTAAAATTTGGAAATATTTATTTCACATATTAATAAAACTATGTTACAGAAACAAATACGTCTCTGTTAATTGCTAATAATTGGTAAAATAGACAATAATTCTTTTGGTATCACATCTTGATAAAAATTGTTAAATTTAAACTCTTTATAAATTGCTTCAATTTAAATTTAGAAAATCCGTTACATTAAAATGTTTAAACAATTTGAACTTTTAATACCTTATACAAAATAATCATTGAAAATTCATTAAAAATGCAATTTTGTGTTGAAAATATCAGAAATATTTATGTGGATTTTTCAATATTTTTTTGATGAAGCCAAGGGGAAAATATCTCTGACGAAAAACGAAAGAATAACGAAAATGACGAAAAAAACGAAAATGACGAAAAGTGACGAAAGAAAAATTTCGTTCAGATTTTCTCAACAATTCTAGCCTCTTGGCTGTTATGCTGTATTTAGAATACTTCTTTAGTGTTATATTCATGTAATTTTAGCAGTATAAGAGCCGGAAAACTTGTTTAAATTCGATTTTGTGAAAGAATTTTTTACAAGATTTTTGTTTACAAACAATGAAGAAAAATAGCGAAAAACGACCAAAAAATTTGTTCAAATTTTCTCTGCAATTTCAACATTTTGGCTCTTCTAATGTGTTCAGAAAGATTCTTTAGTGTTTTATTAATGTAATCTAAGTGGTATAAGGGCTGGGAAACTCGTTTAAATTCAATTTTGGTTACAAAATGTTTGTTTACAAACAGTGACGAAAACGACGAAAATGACGAAAAATGACGAAAAAATAGCGAAATTCTAAAATCTTTCGTCAGAGTTATTTTCCCCTTGGATGAAGCTCTCAAAAATCTAAAAAAACCGTTATTATTAGTAATTTTGAGAAAAATTTATTATTTTGTATTCAAAAATTAAGTTTGATTCAAAATAGAAGAAACGAAACAATGGAACAACAATTCCGTGTCTTTCAACAGCAGCAGCTCAGAAAATAAAGAAATGAAATTCATAAGTCATGAAGTTAAAAACTATATTGGCAATTTTCCAAAAATGAGGAAGAATGAAGAAAGAAAACTTACATAGCTCCGCATGCACTTTAACACAATTTATATTTTAAGCTTTACGTTTCACAAGATTGGACACATTTCTTATTGCAATATTTAAGCAGGACTTGAGATGAGAAATAATTTTTAATTTAAATCTAATTATCTTCTTTTTATGCTCACTAACTAAAGTCGCTTTACAATAGAGTGTGTAATTGAAATTTATAGTTGATAAAGTTTTAATTCCCAAACGATGCCACCACTACAGAGTACAAAGGGAAAGAGAGCAAGCGACTCTCCGCAGTCCATAAATCTCTTCTCACGCGATTTGTAATGGAATTCTCAATTTTCCTTTTTTTTTGGTGCATTGCTGTTCTCTTACTTCTCTTCTCTCTTCCTCGACATTGTCAAAATGTCTCATTTATCTTGTTTCTTCGTTTGCCTGATTTAAGATAACAAATGGTGTTGTAAGAAGCAAGATGTAAAATTTCCTTCTTCTTTCTTTCTATTCTTCTCTCTCTCGCAAAGAAGCATTGAATAGGATAAAAGATAGATTGGAATGACGGAATATATAAACACATACACATATAATAAATTATGAAATAAATATAAAAGGAGGAGACAGAGAATTGCGATTCCTTTAGATAAATAGAATGTGAATGAAATAAAGAAGTTTTCACTCTTTCTGTTTACTTCGTTCTTCCGCTATGAGTAATGAATCTTTGTTGCTCTTACCTTTCTCAACTGTATACCGTTTCACTGCCATTATCAATTGTATGTAATAAAAGTTTAACAAAATAGTGCTCTCTATCTTGTTTAAATTGCAATCTGTTATGAACTGAAGAAATTATTTAATAGATTAATTGGTTATCATAATATATTTTAAATTCCTAAATTTAAAATTTAAAAAACCGTTAAATTATAATATTTTAAATCTTATGAAGAAATTCTAATCAATAAAATGGCATTTTCCATTTTCTCATATTCAAGTTTTAAAAATATGTTGAAAATCCTAAACATATCAAAAAATTCACACACAGCGCTCAGCAGCAATAAAGGCTCATAAATCAAGTGCCTAATCCACAAAACACAAATTAAGCAGATAAATTTTGCAAATATTCATGCTACAAATTTTTTTATTTTTAAATTTCTTTTACATGCAAATTCAAAACTTATGAGAGCTGGCGAGAAAAAAAAATAAGATTTTTAGAGTGTTGGCGTTAATTGACTTCATAAACCAGTTATCGATTGAGAGTTTAAAAATAGCAATAGTAAAATATTCAAAAACACTGTCCATAAGCACAAATCAATAAAGAAATTGTAGTTAAGGCTTAATTGATGACGAGTATTAGCCCATGTGTCTATATTGTTGAAAATCATGCAATGAACATGGAAAGAAAACAACAATAAAATTCTTTTTTTATCGATTCTTCTTTGCTTTCAAATATATTAGGGTTCGGAAATTTACAAACTGTTTGCAAACGGTCTGCAAACAAACGGTTTGCAAACCGTTTGCAAACCAAATTTACAAACCGTTTGCAAACCACTCACATATTTTCAAAACATAAAAGTTCGTTGATTTTCATTGTTTACATTTGAGTAAAATTGTGAAATAATTGTATAAAACCAAAATTACCACTCATTTAACTAACAAATAAGTAAATAAAGATTCAATTTAGTATTAAGAAACATTTGATAATAATTTTATACTTTATTTAAATGAATCTCTTAAGACAATGTTGATTAGTTTAGAAGCCATTGATTATTGAAAATTATTTGGATCTGTTGAATTTCCCAACTTGTTTAAAATTGTATCGAATATATTTAGAATTCCTTGTTCATTTGCAGCTTCTGAAACAATTCGGTACAAGCTTATTTTCATTTAT
>JACWBX010002783.1:0-45993 GCA_014622435.1 Polypedilum pembai | reverse complement strand
AATTATGGTATTCAAATATCAAATTAAACTATAACAACACTAAAATAACAATAAAACTGTAATATGAATGCTAAATCCATGAGATAAATGTAAAAATTGAGCCGATTTCAACATTTATCATAACGGCATTTTTAAAATTTAATGATTTTCAAAACAAAACCGCAGTTAAAATTCATGAAGTAATAAAAAATTTATGAAAAATCATTAAATTTTCAATCGCAAATTACAGACTAATTGTGTTAAATTGGGTGGATTTAGTGGTGTCAATAGTTTCAAATAGAGTTGATCTTTAATTGTGTTTGTATATTTCCGATGCGATCAAAATAAAACCATCGGTAAAAATTTGGAATTTTTTGATAATGGCGACATCAAAAATATTGATATTACTTACGAATAATGAAATTCAGTGTGTTTTGCAAGAAAGTGCATTATTTATGCTTTTAATTGATATATACATATGTATATATTTTACTAATTCTATGATGAAAAATCAATACTTTAAAATTTCGTAAAAAATGTAAACAAAAATATGGTAGACTTTTAAATCAATAATTCTCAATGAAATCGGCTGTAAATAACAAAATTTTACAAGTGAAAAGTTAGTTTGGACGATGCATGATTGATTGGTACATAAATCATCCTATTTCATAACATGACCCAGTTTGGAAATTATGAACATTTTTTTCAAAAAAAGATCAGTGTGGAAAACAAAAACTGATGAAATTTTTTGCAGAGAGCATTAAGAAAATGATAATTATACGAGTTCGTTAATAGACTGATCTGTAATGATAAAAATTCGCTCTAATCAAGTACGATGCATATGTACTGATTAATTTCTATTTTAAAAATAAGTGGTGGGCACTAAAATATTTTTCATTTATATTTAATTAAATTTAACTTGATTCAAGTGAGAGAACTATATACTATAATACTATGAATGTTTTAATATTTGATGATCAAAACAAAACGTTTAATCAATATTCAATGACAATTAACAAATCCTTTGGATCAGTAAAGAATCACTTACTGCCATGAACTCAAGTTGACTTGAGATTTAAATGACTTGCATTCAACTTGACTTTTTTAAACAAACTGAAAATCTTTGTTTTAATGTCCATGAGTAGTTTTAGAATTTTTTAATGGAAACTTATGATCTTTAAATTAAGTTAACAATTCTAACTATATCAAATTTACAGGAAATCCAGGGGGGCCCAACTGATCGTTATTTCCCTTAATTTGAATTGGCGCGCATTTTCGTTTCCCTTAACTTTCCGTTAAAAAGTTCGTTACAAAGATTGTAAAATCTGACAAAACAATAGATATTCCTTATTTTGCTTATTTAGTTGAAAAGAATTCACTCAATAATGATTGAAAAAGCAAAAACAATCTAATTTTATTTCGCAATTCTCTTTAAAAACAAGAAAATTGAAATTTTAGCGTGTTTTCCTCAATGAAAATCTTAAATTTTTGCAATAAAACGCGTTTAGATTTAAGAATTTTAAATTCAAATCTGAGCAAAAATAACCGCCACTTTTTTGTATTGAGACCCCCTGGCAGGAAATAAATTATTAGTTTTCTTTAAAGTGTTTTTTAACTGAAACATTTGAAGTTAATTTGTTTTAATGATAAATAAAATTATTTAAGAGTTTCACCCTTAGTTTAAAAATTAAGAATTAAAACCTTAAAATTTAGAGCAATGCTTTTTAACCATAATAAGACTTTTAGATGAGACGGATAGATTGGCATAGATAAGCTTTGACTCGAAAAAATATACAATATTTAAAGATTTCTTAATTTTTCAAACGAAGCGATTTTTAAGAAAAATTTAATATTCAATTAGAAATTTCAAATTTGCAGAGGAAAATTATATTCTGCGTTTAACATAAATTATGATTAAATTTAATTTATTTTTATATCTTATTTTTTATCATTAAAAAAAATGGATATGTACATCGATAAAAATTTGCCAATTTTTGTCAAATTTTGTTTTGAAAACAAGAAGTTGATTTTTCGATCCATCCCAAGGGGATCGAAATGAAATCGCGAATTCAAGTCTTAGTTATGACTAATATTTCTTCGTTTATTTAATATTTTTAATTAATACTCAAATTGAGTTGTTTAGTTATAGTAGTCAAAAACTACTGTAGGAAGTAGCTAAAAGCTAGAATGCAAGAAATAATAGAATATTTCAATACACGATTTAGCCGTTAAAATTCAAATCAAGGGGATTGTCTTGAAATTTATAGTAAAATTTAGTTTTTAAAAGAAATTTTGTAACGGCTTCAAAAAAATTGAATAAAATTTTATTAAATTCTTGACCAGATTTTGAATCAAATTTTATCTCATAAAATATCTATTAGCTAGAATGTAGATTCTACTTTTACAAATCTCACTATAAATATATTAAAAAAAAAAATATTTCGTCTTATTCTGAGATTCGGTTTGACAACCTCATAACTGTATATTTAATTTTTCTGTATTTTTCGCAAATTTGATACCGCGTTTATCCTTCTATAATGAGAAATTGTTCTAGTTTATGTTTTGAGAAATATAATAGGATCGTTAGGCCTTTACTTTAAAAATTTAGTCTATAAGAAATAATAAAAGTAACTAATTTATTGAAATAAATTCTATATTCTTCATTCGTATGATAGAATAGTTTTAAACTTGAAGCAATATTTTTATGAAATTAAAGAACATGGTTATAATCGATAGAAAACTCTAAAAATATCATAAATGTGCAGTTTTATATTTTTATTGAACATTAAAGAATTTATTTAGTGAAGTTTTTCTTTAAAAAAACAAATGCTAAATGTAAAAATGTTGGTTTTAAATTTATTGAATAATTTGTCTCAAGAAAAATGAATGTGAATGATTGTTGAAGATAGAAACAAAATTTGAAAATTTATCCCTAGTGAATTTTTGAGTATTTTCTAAACATCTTGAAGTGTAAAACATTTTCGAGACAAAATTAATAATTTATTAAACGAGAGAAGAAAACCCATTGAATGCACGTTCTAAAAACAAAAGAAAATAACTTTTAAGAGTTTGAGTTTATTTTCAACTCTTTTAATAAACTAAGAAAAAAAAATTATTTCTTTAAATTTTTAATTAACAACACAATTATAAATAAAGAAGGCTTTCAAAAATTTTATAAAACTTTGCTTAATTCTTAAAAATTCACAAAAATGTTGTAAGAAAATTTTTACACTGACATACAATTTCAAGAATTTTTTCAAAGTTTTAATTTAATTAAAGTCAGTCAGTTATGTTTCAAAAACACAAAAGATTGCAGCAAGAAATGACAATGTAAATGTAAAAAGGTAGATTTTTTCATAACTTGAGTAAAACAACCGGTAAAATTGTAAAAACTTAAGCAGACTCACCCTATCATATTGATGATAAAATGGTCTGCCTGGCCCTGCACGGCCAGCATATAAATACGGATAATATGCTCCATACATAACTTCTGAGCACATGACTTAACACTTCACAATGGGAAAAAAATTTAACGTCTTTGGGCGATTTTTCTGCAGCTTTATTTTATCCTTTAAACTAAAACTTTAAAGCTATTTCAACTATATTTATTAATGGATACATTTAGGAACTTTTTAAGCACAATAATCCAATCAATATTTGATGTCACTATAATTACACAAAAATCTTTGAAATTATCACATCAATCATTTTCATTGATTTAAAATCCAATAAAAATTATTTTGCAATTCACGATATGAGTTAATAATCCAAAAACTCTTTCCTGCAGAATTCTTCTTTTATTACTTTGAGTTTCTTTCACAAAATATTTTTATTAACATTCCAAACTTCTCTCATCTCAATTGGAATCCCAACCTCCCGAAATGCATATCAAAATTTTTAAAAATCTTGTTGTCACATCATTATTTTAATATTTAAAATTGATTAAATTTTTCTAATTGTTGATGACTAAAATTAATTTTTTTCCTCTTAAAATTTTTCCGACACACGCTCAACGAGAGAGAGAAATGAAACTCGATGTGATATATAGAGAGAGAATTTAATTTTATCTTTTTAAACAATTCAATTTTAGCTAAATTTCCGACAATTTTATTTTCACGTCTTAGTCTTTGAAGAACATTTTGGGAACTGATCGCAGTTTGAAAATTTTTTATTGAAGTTTTTTCTTCTTTTAATCAGGTTTTTTTGTTTTTAGTTGTATTTGTGTGTTGCGAGATCTGCGAGTAGGAAAAAAGAATTCGAAAAATCTTCATTTTTTTTACAAAGACACACCCACAATTATATATTGGTTATTTTCAATGCTCCTCCTTAAAAAATATTTTTTGTTTAAATTTTCTCTAATAAATATTTTTTATTTTTATTTTACATAGATTACATTTTAATTAAACTTAACGCTCATTTATCGGACAAAAAATGAAGTAGATTTGCAGAAAAATCAAAATAAAATAACAATTTTTAATTTACATTTTACGGTTATGAAAAATTAAGGTTTTAAATTTAATTTGAACGTTATGAAAATTATTTATCAAAAGTTTAAGAAATAATTTTCAGTAGAGAAGAATTTCATCTTATATCATTATCATTCTTGTTTATTTCGGAAGATCAAAATTATACATAAGCATATTATTATGGTATCAAAAAAGAGAAAATAAAAATGTGTTATAGTTATGAATTGCATAAAACTCAATTGATTTGTTAAAAGCAGCTATTTTCATGATCGTTCCATGCGAGTTCTTGACAAATTTTTGAACAGTACCATTGTCTGCTGCATCCTGCGCACATAAATAGCGCCTTGTTTTTCCTACAACCTTGACATATTAACTCTTTAGTACGGTCACTCAATTCATAATCTTCTGATTCATCTATTACTAATGGTGGCTCTGTCGAATTTTCTTCATCATCCTAAATAAAAATTAATATTCAATAGGGTGCAAACTCAAAAATTCTGTAATATTTTTTACCATTGAATAATCTTGTTTTCTAGATGTGCCAGCAATTGGTGTGATTGTTATTTCTCCATTGTTGTGTACTTTTGTATTGTGACCACTGGTAGTTGCATTTACATGTCCTTGACGAGATGAAACATTTTGACTTTGGAAAGATCGCTCTGGTGCTGTCAAGAGTCGTTGTAGTGTTGATGATTGTTGCTGATATCCAATTGGACTTTTTGTTGTTTGCTAATTTATTGAAATATCAAAAATATTTTATAAAAGAATTTCAAACTTAAGTCTTTTAATGAATTCTAACCTTGGTTAAAATACTTTGAAGTAATGATGACTTTTGTCCAAAAGGAGAAACAGATGTAGGTATTGAATGGTTTTTGTAAAAACTATTCACTGGCACCAAACTGACTTCGGGAAATCCAGACGCATTTGATTTCATTGTATGATTAGATTTGTCGCTCTTATTAAATTGTGAAGAATTTTCGTTCATGAAACTGCTCTCAAAACTGTGCTTTACTCGACGTCCTCTTCTTGGAATTTCTTGAGGATTTTTCTGTCTAAAATCGTTGATGATAGATTGAACGTCTATTGTTTGTCCCTGTCGTCCAAAATTTTGCATATTTGGATTCAAACCAAATGAACTATTCTCATCATAGCTGTCAGTAATATTTATTGCAGAAGAAAAATCTATTCTCTGTTGCTGTTCTTTTTTGAGCACATTCGCTTTTACATCTTGAATAAGTCGATTTACAGATTCTGATGTAAGTTTCGAAGAACGTTCATAAGGTTCATTTTCAGAGTTTGTTGTACTTGATTTTGAACTTGTAAGTAAATTTGTGCTGCTATTGCCTTGTTGACCTTCATGTCCAGGTTTGAATCCAAAATTTTCAATATCGATAACAGCTCTGTGACGACGAATTCTCTCCATAACTTCTCTTATCTTAAATTTAATGTGAACTTTTTCATTCCAAATTTGCTGGGCTTTTTGAATTTCAATCTTGTTCTGTTGTAAACAGAAAAATAATTCCTCTGAAAATTCATCAAGAGTTGGTGGTTGTGACTGGTGCTGTTGTAATGTAGAAGACTGGTCAGTAGCATTACGATGCAGCACATATTTGTTCATAATATCATCCACACTACAATTCTCAATTTCTTTCAGTAAAAAATGTGACTCAAAATCATTTGAAATGTTATTTTGAGAAAATTTCGTATCTTCATTATTTTCTTTGATAACTTCTGTGCTCACATTCTCATTGGGATTTTTTTGAGAAGCTGTTTCATCTTTTGATTCTTCGATTGGTGTACTTATTTTAATTTCATTATTTATTGATTCTATGTGATTAGATATTTCCTTCATCTCAACATCAGTATTCTCTTGCAAATCACATTTGGCAGCTTCTAATTCAATTTCATCATTTTGCTTTTCATTTGGTAATTGGACATTTAAATTACTTGTGTTCTCCTCTTTAGTAGCAGCAGTATCGACAATTTCTTTATCCTGACTTTGATTTTTATCACTTTTTGTGCCATTAGTATCGTTGATTTTCTTTGACTGCTTCTTCCATGCATATTTCACAGACTTTTTTACAAGAATACGGGCATAATAGAATCGAGGATTGTAACTTAACAGTCTCATTCTCAA
The DNA here is from genome assembly GCA_014622435.1 of Polypedilum pembai. Classification (NCBI taxonomy): domain Eukaryota; kingdom Metazoa; phylum Arthropoda; class Insecta; order Diptera; family Chironomidae; genus Polypedilum; species Polypedilum pembai. The sequence continues at coordinate 39,411 of JACWBX010002783.1, read as the reverse complement.
TGCAGATTTTGGTGAAATGTTTTTATCACTTTGAAATCTCATCTGACTCTCATTTTCATCTTCTTCTTCTTCTTCACTATTTCGATCTTCATCGATCTCTTCCTCTTCTTCTTCAACCTCAGCTGCGGCGTCTGACTGATCTTCATTTTCTTCTTCGTCCTCAGTGTCACTGTCTAGTGCTATTGGCTCACAAGTTGTTTCTATTATTTTTGAATCTTCTTTCTTTAATGGTAGTAATGAATTATTAACACGTAACATGAGAGCATCATCATCAATATCATCTTCGTCTTCTTCACTTTCATCAGATGTCTGAACAATATCCTGGCTTTCGTCTTCCACATATGTTGTAAGTTCTTCATTCTTATCATCGATCTCATTCATTCCTAAAATATTTTTTCAAATAAATTGATTGATTTAATTAATACTTTGACAATAAGATCAACATACTTGATTCATCATTTTCTTTATAAGGACTCTCCTCTTCTTCTTCTTCTTGCTGCTGTATCTCGTCTAAAGTGCATTCATTTTCGTCAGTTGTATTTAATTCATCTGTTTTATCTTCACTCGTGTGTAATTTTGTTGAATTATCGAGACAAACGATTGTATCTTCTTCTGTTTTACTTTCATCCTCAATTTTATGTTCCTCTATACTCGGCTCTTCCAAAATTGAGGATGTGCTTTCCTAAAATATCCCATAATATTGAGTTTGTTTGTTTTATTGATTCAACTTGACTAATTACCAATTTTTCTACTTCATTATTTGTGCAAAGCTTTTTATTTTCACTCTCAAATTCTTCATCAATCTCTGACAACCGGCGCTTATTATTTCCGTTGTCTTGAATCGATGAAGTTTCAATCATTTCGATAATATTTATTGAGCTATCCGTGATTTCCATAATTTCACTCTCTGACATGTTTATTTCCAGCTTTGGCACGTTAATAGTATATAAAATAAATATGCACTTATTAACTCTTCTTGTTTAATTATTAAATGTTGTTTAAACTCTAGAGTAAATGCATTATTTTAAGAATTTTTTTTTCTGAAAATGTTTCGGCTGTTTTTATTATTCAGTCGTTTTGTTATGTGATATTGTGAATGCGACTTAAAAAATTTAAATTTTTTAAATCAGTTATTTTTATTTATACAATTTCCAAGTTTGATTTCTCTAAAATCTACAAATTACTCATTCTTTAAATTCTTTAATGCATTAAGTGTATACGTTTCTTGCTGAAAAACTGGTGGAAGTGTTAAATCGGGATAATTATGATTTTGGTATGTTAGATGAAACGGCTGAAGGTTATTTGTCGGTTGCTAAAATATAAAAAAATATTTAAAAATTTTATCGATTTTCGTGATATGATGTATTGCATACCTTTGCAAATGTGATAGGTGTAAATATTTCGTGATCTGAATTGTCTTTTAGAGCTTGAGTACTACTATTACTGTTGGTACTTGAATGAGTATTTCTTCCAAAAATGGCACGATGAAGTTTGGGAGAGCCAAGCAATTTCTTTTCTTTTGTATTCGCTGAAGAGAATGAAAGCTTATTGAGCAAACTAGTTGGATTGCTGGATACTGAGTTTTTTCGCACTACTGATGAAAAATTACTTTTATTATTCATGCTTGAGCTTGTAGAACCTTGCAATTTTGCTGTCTTTTCATCATTGGATTTCATATTCTTGCGGAAACTACCTGAATGTCCCAAACTGATAGTATGGCATTCTTCTTTATCATGCGACATCATCATCCAATTGAATCCTGTTTTCTTCTTCAGACTTTCAGTAAGTGGTGAAACTTTGCGTTTTGATTTACCTGCCCACAATTTCATATCGTTATTTTTCTCACTTGAATTTTGATCGTCATCATTTGAAATCAGCTCATAACCAAAATCACGCAATTTTTGACCTTCTTTACTTCTCGTATATAATATCGCTTGATCATTAGGCTTGAAACTTTGCGCTGCATCAGGTGGCAGTGGTAAAGTACGTTTTTGAATTTTAGCAATATGCGAATTGGGTTTCTGTGGAATTGCTGGTTTTTCAGTTGATACTTTCAATGCTGATCTATCTTCAGATCTCTCAAATCCTTGATCAACTCTTTTGTCATACATATCTTTTTCTTCTTCTTCGCGTTGTTGATTCATAAAATCTAAAAGTGTCATTCCATTTAAATCCCAATTAGTACTCGATGATGCACTATTGATAGGGAAATCGATAGTATGATGAAAATTAAAGTCTAGTAAATTTGGATTTGATGCATGCAAAAAATTGTGAGTTTTTCTTAAATTTCCTTTTGAAGAACTTTTGCTTCGATCATCATTACTACTTGAACTTGGTGAACTTTCTGAAGTTTTAATTGAAGTTGAATCATCATGTTGCGGAGGCGGAGAGTGTTTAATGTCCGTAGAGAGATGTGTAAAATTTTCTATACCCGATGAAAGATACATATCAGATACGTTTGAATTTATCATTGATGTAGCACCAAGCTGAAGTCCACCATTGATTTCTTTGACTTTCTTATATGTTTTGAATTGAGCTGTTTGCACAATATCGGTTGACTTTTTCTCATGTTTATTAGACGTAAAAAATCCCAAAAATTTGTTATCTGATGGTGACGATCCTTCATTTCCTCGTGTAAATGTCTTTTTTAACGATCCAAAATTCAAATGATAATGATGATGTTTAGATGATGGCGGTGTCTGCTCAATTGATTTGTCATTGCTCGTTTGAGATTGAGAGCCAGGTGAGGAGATTGTCAATTGATGTTTGTTCGACGAAATGTCAAAATCGTCATCTGAACACTCTGTTTCAGAATAGAGTTCCTTTGTATCACAGTCAAGATTTGTCGTTCCTTTTTGCGTCGCTTGTCGAATATAATCGATCCATTGAGTCATTGCTTCAGACGTTTCGGCAGCCAGATACAAAGTCTTTTTAGGATGATAAACTTTGAATGCAAATTCTTTAGAATGAACTTCACTTGCTAATCCAACAGTGAAACCAACTATAAAGAAATGAAATTAAACTATGTTCGATTACTAATAAATCAAATGTATACGAACCTAGAAAAACTACACAGTCAGCTTTTTGAGCTTCTTTATTCTTAAATCCGTATAGAGTGGTATCCACTAAAACAAAATAAAGCTTTGACCAGTATGCAACTTCACTCTTGTCTTTTGCACGTCTATATAAATGACCCTGTATGCCTGCGGCCGTTGACATTAAAGACTTCAATGTAACTTTTCTTCTCTTTGCCATCAATGACTTTTTCTTCTTATTTGTTAGAGCTGATAAAAAATATTTATCTATAGCTGTTCATAATAATCAAAGTAAAAATAACTTACTTGTTTGATTTTTATTAGATTTTGCAAGTGTATGTAACTCTGATATTTCAGAAGGACTGCTTTTTTTAACATGAATTTCGGCCTCAAACACTAGACTGTTACTTTTTGGTGTTGTATTCATATTTGTTTGATCTCTCTTCTGTTTGTCTATATTTAATTTATTATTCTCGTTATCATTAGCCTCAATAGAAAAAGGTGATGGAGGAGGATGAGGCGCAGTTATTTGCATATTTTGTTTTCGTGGTGGAACGGGTGGAATTTTTACGGCCTGTTGCCTTGGTGGAACATTTAGCGATAGAGTTTCTATCGATTCCAATTCGGTAGCTAAAAATAATTTGTTAAATAAATATTTAAGAAATATGTCCATTAAAAATTCATACTTGGCTCTGTTGGGTCATATGTTGGAGTGCTATAACTTTTATCTAATCTTCCTCGTTTTGTTACTTCTCTTGCAATTACAACTTCGTTTACAGCCTCAACTAATGTGTTGAAATTATGATCATAAATAGCCATTGGGTTCAATATTGATGGTTGTTGAACTGATTTTGTCTCTTTTGACTCATTTTGTGTATCTTCACACTTTTTAACTTCAATAATTGGATCGTCATCTGCATAAGGAATAGGAGCAAACGATTCGATAATGGTGTCTTCAACGTTGCACGTATATTGTGAGTCTTTATTGTAATCTTGAGTTAATGAATCAAATCTGACCACTTTACTGACACCTGTTTTTAAACTACTATCATCATTTTCATTCTCTTGTTCATGAATCACTTCCGTTTTGTTAGTTTTATTTTTAATAATATCTGGTAATGAACTTTTTAGACGATCAATTTTTCCTGAATTTTCAGCAATGCCTAAGCAAGTTGACGGTCGAGTGTTCAGGCCAAATGAAATCTAAAATGTAATAAATTATAAAAAAACATATTACTGAAATATATGATGAAATTACTCATACCGAAACAGATTTATCACGTAAACTTGTAGTTGACTCGATATCTGCTTTATTTGACTTCCTCTCATGCCACAGTACTAAATTTCCAATGTTTTTAAAATTCTTCAAATCACTTCCACAAATCGTGTGTCGTCTTGTGAATTGAATTGCAGCCCTTGGTTTCGGCAAATATAATCGTAATTCTTTATCAGATGACTTGATTTCTGTTGGTGTTAAAATATCACTTTCACCACTTGATTCATCAGTATCTAAAACAATTTCTTTTTTCTTTGTCGGTGGTAATGTGAGTTCTGGTGCTGTCATTTCTTCAATTCTTGGACTAGGCGGGAAATTATCCCAACGATAAGGAATCGATCTCTTTTTACTGGGCAATTTGATCAATCCTAAATGTCCATAAATTCGATTGCTATGCTTTGGACGTTTTTTCAATGTTAGTAAAACGTCAGTTGTTGATTCTTGTAATTGCATAAGCACTTTTTTATACTGCCACCCAATGACAGTTTGATAATTTATTTGCACTATTTCATCGCCATCTTCTACTTTGCCAGAATTATGTGCTGGTGAATTATATTTAATATCTGTTACTCTATGAATAGATTGATAATTCGGCATTATATAGAATCCTAATTCCGATTCTTTTTTCTTCAATGTAACTAGATCCAAAAAAGCAGGCTGCAGTACCATTGGATCGGTAATGTCATGTATGATGTAGTCAGAAAGTTTTGATAATGTTTGAGTTATGCTAGTGATTTGTTTGATTGGATTTTGGACAAATCTATCTCTTTGAGCAATTGTCGCAAGTTCTAAACCTAATTTCAACCAATTTCTACGCATTTCACTATACTGCGTGTGTCCTTTAAAAGGAGAATTGTCGAGCCAGCTAATAAGAGTTTTGACTTTGGATATGATATGAGCAACATCTTTTAAAACTACACTCTCGAGTTTTGTTTCTGGATTATATGAGAGCTGCTTAAATAATGATGCTGTGGAAAATAAAAAAAAATTATCGATTTTGTGTAAGAAAAAAATTTTAAAACCACTTACTCGATGCTGTTGCCACTTGTAGAGCAAGATATTGCAAATTTTCCTTTTCAAGATTAAAATGCTAGAATGGAGAAGAAGTGAGTCATCAATTTATTTTTGAAAGAACCCACATATTTAGACTTACAAAATTTTTCAGATGCTCAACTGACTCTAATATCAATTCTTGATGACCAATTTTTTTTATTCCCAATTCACTGAGCTCAGTGTGTGTGATATAGAGTAATTGAAATCCTCCAATCTGATTATTCGCAAATGCTTTTATGTAAAAATTATTTACGCATTCAATTCCTAAAGATGAAAATTATTTAGTAAAATATCTTTATGTGCTCATCCTCTTTTCAACTGCCCCATTATTACCTTTAAGCCATTCAATAACTTGTTCACATTTCCAATCATTTACATTAATATATGCCATTATTTATATTTGATTAAAATGTGTCTATAGAAATTTTGTGAGAATTTTTGATTGCACTTTAATAATCAAGTTTTTAAAATATTTTCTGCTTGCATTTAATATTTTTGCTATATTACTTTAGATTGAACTAATTACTAATGTGAATATTTATTTATTATCACTATAAATTGAAAATAAAATTATGATTACATCTGTAAAGCAAATAAATCTGAATATCTATATGTGTATGTGCCTAAATATTGATGAAAACGAGTAGGGTATGAAACTACTACTACTACCTACTCTCATGCTATATAGAATGTTATTCATCAATGTATTGTGAACAAAAAACGAATTTTTTTAAGTCGTTAAAAAAATTTTTATTTGATTATTTAATTTAAACTTCTTTCAATTCCGCCGGAAGTTCATTTTTCGGATGCTTGTTTTCAAAGTGCTGCTTGTATGTTTTGGGATCAGGCATTAGTGCTATCAATTTAAAGAAAAAGTAAAAAAAGAAGATGAGCATCTTAAATCAAATTTTTAATTAAATTTGATAATACATACATAGACAGACACTGCATTTGATTGTTAATGCTTTCTGTGCTGCTTTTTGTTGTTCTGCTAAGGAGTGACCCTAATAAAAATAAGAAAAAAGATAAAGTTTTTCTTTTATGACGGAACTCTGTTTTCTTTCTGGATGTTTATGTTTTTTTCACTCTATTAAATTCGTTTTACCGTATACACATTAAATTGGATTCTACTTACTTGTGCTTTTTTTGCCTTTGCATTCTTCTCAGCAGCTTTTGCCTGACTTTGGAGTTTTTGTTGTCCTCTTGCCATAATTCTGCTCAATAAATTTTTTTTGTTCTTCTTTTAATACTGAAAAGCGTGGTCAAATTTTTGAAGTTTGAAGCCAAAAATCGACTCTTAGTGATGTCAAACTGCAGCAATGGATAGAAATATGCACTTACTCGCCTAGGAAATTTGTTAGTTATGTCTGCAATCAATGTGAATATAAAATTTCTCGGGGACAAAAAGTTTTCAAAAAATGTCGAATAAAATGAGTTTCGAAAAATTACAGTTTCTTAATGCGCTTTTTCTTATGTTTTTATTTTGTAATGTGATAATTTTATAAATTCTCAAAATGAGCGAAAATAAACGAATGACGATTGATGAAGCTAGAAAATATAAATATAAAGCAGCGGCTTTTCTTATTGGTGTTGCAGGTAAATAATTCAAATAATGATAACACTTTAAAAAGCATAAATGAAAATTTTAGGCATTTCTGCGGCAATCGGTTTTTCAAGAACATTAGCAATGGCAAAGAAAAAAGACACAATGTATTTTACAAAAGGAATGCAAGAATCACCTGACTTGGCAGGTGTTCAATTAGCAATGAAGGCTTTAGGCTATGGCACATTGTATGCAGTTGTAGGAACAGGATCTTTGTTTTATGGAATATGGAAATTATCGGGAGCAAAAAATCTTGAAGAATTTAGAATCAAATGCGGAAATATTCTCCCAAGAATTCCAAAAAATGAAATACCAACATCAAGAACTGAGTTTGAAGGATTAAATGATTTAATGACTTATTTATCTACATGGAAGAAGAAAGAGTAACAATAGAAATTTTTAGATTTAATTAACGTATCATAAAATTTCAAATAAAAATGAAATTTAGAAATTATTGAGTTGCGTTTCCTTCAACAATTGTGTCTCAAAACAACAAAGGTTTTTCAATTGCCGAAAATTAATTTTTTGTGAGAAATATCCGAATTAAAGATAAAAAAGTAAGTAAAATTATTAATTTAGATTGATAGAAATTCGATACATTGTATTAAGTGCGAATTAGTAAAATAGAATTGTTGCAAAATAGAAAATTGTGAAAATTTTGTTAACCTTATAAAAAGTTGTTTAGTCATTCAAACAATAATTTTATTATTTAACATTTTAGTGTTCCTTACGCGTTCAGAATATGATAGAGGTGTCAACACTTACTCACCTGAAGGAAGATTGCTGCAAGTAGAATATGCTATTGAAGCCATTAAATTAGGGAGCACTGCAATCGGTATTAGCACTTCAGAAGGTAAAAATTATTTTATTGCAAATTCATCTTTTTAATGGCATTTTTTAATACAGGTGTAGTTATGGTAGTTGAAAAACGTATTACATCACCTTTAATGGAACCTTCTAAAGTTGAGAAAATATTTGAAGTAGATCGTCATATCGGCTGTGCTACATCTGGATTAATGGCAGATTCGAGAACTCTTTTAGAACGCGCAAGAGTTGAAGCTCAAAATCATTGGTTTGTCTATAATGAACCAATGTATGTTGAATCTTGCGCTAGAGCAGTTTCAAATCTAGCTATTCAATTTGGAGATTCATCTGATGATAGTGGTTCGGCTATGAGTCGTCCTTTCGGTGTAGCTATTTTGTTTGCTGGAGTTGACAATAATACTCCTCAATTATATCATATGGATCCGTCTGGTACATTATTGAGATATGACGCCAAAGCGATTGGGTCAGGTAGTGAAGGAGCTCAACAGCATTTGCAGGAAATTTATTCAAGCTCTTTAACTTTGAAAGAGGCCGTCTCAAAAGCATTAGAAACTCTGAAACAAGTAATGGAAGAGAAATTGAGCTCGACAAATGTAGAAGTTATGACAATGACTCCTAAAGACCTCTTTTATATGTACACAAAGGAAGAAGTTGAGGCCGTAATTGCTGATTTATAATTTCCATAAAAATTTGTATTTTATTAAAAATCATGAAGTTTCGTTTTCATTTAAAAAAATCAATAAATTTTCTTTTTCTATCACCCAGTTTGTACTTCTGGTTTTCTCTTTAATTCAATTTATTTTGATACAGCTTCGCTCACATATTTTTATTCTTCCTTTTCATCATCATGATGCTCATCCCAATTTTCCTTTTTTTTTCATTGTAAAAACGCTCGAAAGTATCTTTCTTCACAAAATTGAACAATGAATGATGAGTGTTTGTGCCGAGATAAGGCTTTAATTTTCTCATGGGATTTACGCTCACTTATTTATTATTTATCATTCAGTCAACATTGAATCTTCTAATACTCGCAATTACATTTTACATTCTCGATTCTGTGCCATTTGAATCTTTACTTCTCTTCTTCTTTTATTTATACCATTTATATGTTTACCCTTTTTCTCTCTCTCTTCCCATAAAAATTCTTTAAATATGATAATTGTTTTAATATGAGCATATGCGATGATTGTTTGCGGTTCATAAACTTTTCACCAATATTATTTTTTGGTCTTCATTTTTCCCTTGACTGTTATCATACAAAAATAATTTGAAAGAAATTTTATAATGACAAAGTCAGCCATGCACTGAAGCATGAATAGAGAACAGTATTTGCTGGTGTAATCCACATATAATTCTAAATTCTTAGTCATAGTTAAATCACAGAAAGCGCATGAAAATGAAGGGTGCAAATTTATTATATGATAATAAATGTGTGAACACATTGCGAGGGTTGAATCATAACAAAGTCAACGATAGAGAGATAAATATAAACGTGTGTGAAATATTTCCACTTGACTTCCAACTAAATAGAGTAATAGGATTTAGATTGTCATACATCGTATTGCATGCAAAAATCCTTTAAACAGAAGTGTGTTTAATATTCGTCTTTAGTGACAGTGTTTGATGCATGTTTAACTTTTTCATTCCTTTCTATGACATCGATAGCTTATCGTTATTCTATTTATGAGCAGAGCGAAGAGGAGAAATGTCACCATGTTAAGGCTTTATAAGCACATTTTTGTCACTTTGTTGAACACCAAATACTTCCGTCTGTTTGGTATTTTAAAGTTTAGAAAACACCATGAGAAATACTTACATCTTGCACATTGAATTAATGATAAATTTGTCATATACATAGCTTTGCACCTCAAATAAAATATTTTACAATGTTTGAACAAACCTGCAGAATTATTTATTGTTAGGAAAAAGAAGTTGGGTGATCGTAAAATTCTTTGTTCTATTAATTGAGGGGATTTGTTTCGATCGATAAAAACACCGATAAAATTTTTTAATTATTTTATTAAGAGTAAAACTGGGCACATGACAAGCTTTAGACCTTCCGACCTTTTCCTTCTTCTATTAGTTTTGTATGTGTCTCATTTATCTATATACCTGGCGCACGTTTGCACAATTATTGTTTATGTTCCTTTTCCCTCCTCTCTCCATTAGCCTCTTTCGCTTGCTCGCTTGTTCTTTTCTTCTTTAAAGGCATCGAAAGATAATTTTAAGGGAGGAAAAATAGTGACATTTAATGATATAAAATGTTACACATAAAATGCGTGCCAACTAAATTTTGAGCAGGTGAATACTCCGACTTTAATAAATATGAGGAAATCATGATGATGATGATGATGATGAGTGTCGAAACATAATTTTTCAGTGTTAATTTTAAAGGATAATTTTTTCTATTCCTCGTTTTGATCACATTTGATTGCACTTAATTTTAAATGTGTGGCTCGTCTCATCATCATAGTTAAAGATAAGATGCAAATATTTCGAAATCATGAAAATGTTTCGTGCGTATCGTATAATTATTGATATTTTCAAGCATTATGATGTAGCAAGAAGCAATTATTTCTGAAATATTCTGTAAAAATAGTTTCAATCGATTAATTTCAGGCTCTTTAAAAATGAACTTCTAGACGAGGATAATTTGCCATTGGATTTAAAAGAGATTTAAAGATAATTTATATTTTGTCTTAAAATGCATTTTAATTTGAAATTGCGAGCTAGTCGCTCATTATTTTATATTTTGCTTAAATCTTTACTTCTCAAAAATAATAGCAGTCAGTCAGTCGTTCTCTCATTGCACCACATTCAAGCTTGAAGGCATAATCAGATTAGAATTTTTTTAGCTCCTACATTGAAGCTCATTTGAAGTAAACACAAATCGATATAATGAGTGAAAAATCTATAATAAATTCACAATTTTACTACATTATATGCTTCAACTTTTACATAAATGAATTTTTTTAACGATAAAACCTTGTTGAGCGATTCATTTAATTGATTTTTTATCAAAATTTTATTCCACACTTAAAATAATGCGCTTACTTTTTTGACACGCGTGTAAGATCAAAACACATTTTATTAATTTACCTAATCGATTCATTTGAATCTTCATTTAATTGTTTTCAATTTTCACAATTTTCAAAAGCTCTCACGTGATTGGTTGAAAATGTTGACGCCTTCTTTCATTATTGATATTATTTCTTTTTCAACAAACCTGTTTCCTTTTCTCAGTATGTACTCAATATTATGTACTTAAAATTTATGTATAAAAAAACTGGAGTGTATTAGAATTAATTTTATGAATGTCGATGTTGTTTTGAGTTATTTACTATGAATATTCAAAAAGAAAATGTTCACTCACATTTTCCCCTGAGTCCGTGACTGAGTCTGAAACGGCTTTTAAATTAACCATACCATAGCTGCGGCATGAAGAAGTTATGCTATGCATTATATATATGCAATATTTTTTTGTTCCGCCTTTTTCCGATTTTTTTTCGCTTTTTCACACAGTTTAAGACTGGTTCTGCTTGAAGTTGGTTATACTTTATTTTCACAGTCTTTTTTTGATGATGCTTGAAATATCAATCAGTGAAGAATTTTAGTTCTAAAGGAACAAACTATTTTTGACTTAACTGCCAAGTCTTAGTGATCGTTCTATTTCTCTATTCTTGATCTCAGTGTAAAGTGAAAAATTTTAAGTGAAAAAAATTGACTAAAAAGTGACAAAAAATATTAATCATTCATAATCAGTTCATTATTTGGTGAGTTCTTCATTAGCATTAAACATTTTGCTAAAAAAAGACAATCAATGAAATTTGCATAAAGTGTGGCAAAAATGAACAATAATGTTCGCATAAAAAAACTCAAATCGAAGCGATTTAAAAACACCATTAAATTTATAGTTATCAGCATAACTTCTACACAATTGAGAATGACCATTTTACACGCTATCGCAACACATTAGGCATTAATATTTAAATAGAGTGGTGGAAATTATTTTTTATGTGCATGAACTATACATGAGGTGCATTTTTAATAAACTGTCGATTTGAAAATTGAATGCAAATTGAAAGTTTGAGTGAGTTTGTTGACAGTCAATGAGATAATTACTTTTTTTTATTACACTTCCTAATTCATTATTCAAAGTTGAAATTTAAAGTTCTTTCATTCAGAATTTTGATGATAGAAAAAGACACAGAAGCTGTGACTGTCGTAATGATCTTAATTATCATAAAAAGAGCCATGAAATTAATTTATGAGCAATATTTACGATTTCTAATGTTTCATAGCTTCGTCTTCCTCTTATTACATTCATCTATTCTTGAGTCATTAAAAAAGAATTGAAACTTATGACTTTTATCAATGAAATTTTCTTTCTTAGAAGTTGAAGAAAAAAAAATCTTTCTTAAAATTTTTCTCATGACTCTTTTCTTTTAATTAACAATCAATTCTGAAATTTAATGATCATCAGCAACATTTCCTTAAAATTTCATTTAATTAAAAGCGATACAATGATAAGCACAAGAGAAAAAAATGCGCTTCTGTAAATTCGTCAATATCAGAAAATCAATTTTTTGTCTTCTCCTTCTTTTAAGCCAAGCAGTAAAAATATTATTATATTAAATACAAGAGACAACAAGCAGAAACTTACATTTTATCAATAATCTAAACAAATCACTGCTGATAACATCGCAGTGTATGTATTTATATGAATGAAAATTTAACGATGCTCCGAATGGATAATGACCACACAAAATGATCACATTTTTAAGATTTCGCATAATACAAGATGAAATAAAATATTCAATTTTATGATTCGAAAAAGTTATGAAAATTAAGCAGCAGCAGCAGTAACGGCAGCAATACTCCATTCTTATTCTAAATTAAATAAACGCGAGTGAAACAAATTGACGTAAAAGTTTTTATTTTGATCATGTCATGGTATTTTCAAATTCGCATCGTTTAGATCGAGTTCTGATAAGCCGACGTGAGAGTATGTGTGATTTTGTTTGTTTTCTAACATCATCCAGCAGCAGCATCAATTATCATTTTCCTCTGCCTTATTTTTGCACTTCACACGAATGTGTGTGTGTGGCATAAACATTGAGCTAAACGAGATGTAATGAAAAGTTACATGCAATTTCTCTTCATGCACTCTTCAATTATCCAGTAATGAAGCCTTTAATTTTTGACTCATTCATTTTACTACCTCATACGTCGTTGCTTTGGTTGCACCAAAGAGATAAATGAGAAACGAGTGAGAAAGAAGAGCTGCGAAGAGCAGCACAACTGGGAAAGAAAAGAATTGAATTATAATAAAACGTAATAAGCGTGAAAATTGCGATAACTTCTTCATTACATTGCAGCTAAGAGGCGTAAAAAATCAGCAAATTGTTTACCAATAAGTGGAGTGTTAACATTGCATGCAATGCATTTATAATAAATGAACAACAACATCGATGTTGTTCCTTATTTTAAAGTCTAATTAATTATATTTTTTTGCATAGTCCAAGCTTCTTCCTTCTCATGCGCTTAATTATTTCTCTTTTTAACTCGACGATTGTATCAGTATCAGGACCACGAAATCGAATTGAAGAGAAAGAGAGATTTTTAATTTGAGACGGATACATAAAGATTTTGATTTACTCGTATAAAATTGTAGAGTGACTGCATCACAGCAAGATATAGACAGCTTCTGGTCGATCAAAATCTCTTCCAAAATAAAAAGACCATTTTTAAAATTGTTAAATGCATGTCATATCATTTTCATTGAAACACTGAATTTTAATGGTTATTAAAATTAATTAAATAAAACTGTTGAAGAACTGTTTTATTTTTATTACGAAGACTTACACCGAGAGAGCGAGCTGTTTATATTCGAACGAGAGAATTAATTCTCTTTCAACATTAAGTGATGTTTTAGTTCTTCTCATTTTATAGCTTCCTCTTCTTTCGTGGCTCAATGCTGCTTTTGTTGCTTAAGCTCTCTTCACCTGGGCACTTTTTTCAAACGCTCGACACACTTAATCTCATCATTTGCCACAAATAAGAAAAAATTAATTAAACTTTACAAAAATTTCTTTCTTGAGTGAAACTTTGTTGGACAATTCATTTTGTTGCTGCTGCTTTAAAGTTTTGAAGAGAGAAAAGAAGGAAAATTAATTAACATATCCGTTTTATTACGATTGAAGCGAGATGTTTTCGTACAGATTTTTGTAATATTAATCAAAACGAAACGTTTTAACGTGCATTATCTTAAAATTAAATGAATATTTTATAAATTTAAATTCACTTTGTCTTGAAAACATTATGAAGTCTTTAATTTTTATACAGAGTATTGCATTTTAAAATCGATCAAATTTAACATGTGTATATGTTAATCATTTACTTCTTATTCATCGCACAATTTATTTTAAAAAGTTAATAGCTTGATTTTATTATCATAAAACAATTGGATATTTTCTAGAACGTGAAACACTTTTTTTTCGAGCAGGAAGAAAACATATGCTGAAAAGGTTCTTATTTAAAAGAGCCTCATTAGGAATACTAGCTAATAGCGATTGCGATATATGTTTAAGGGAGAAAATAAAATCATAAAAATGTTTATGCAAATCTGAAACAACTAAAAGGCGTTAATTAATAAAATTATAATATTTCCCCTTCTTCCTCTCTCTCTCTTTTTCATTCATTCATTCACTCAAATTCTACGTTTAACAGAACAATGCTGCAAGTGTAATGATTTATATTTGATTTCATTTAAACACTCACCTTTTATGTTAAGGAAAAAGGTCATAGGTACACATCAGAAAAAAGAGAGTTAAGAATGCTTCGCTCTCTAAACTTGCAGGTATTAAGAGACCAACTAACAAAAAAGTGTTTTGAAACGGAATATTAATTCCAGCAATCGTGAATCTACACTCACATTTAATTAGAAATGGTAATAATCCCTCTGCTCGCTTGCTCACTTACCATTTCTTTTCCATATTTAATTCTAAGAGGAAAGAAAAATCCTTGCTGGCTAAATTATTGCGTTATATTATGAAATGTTATGAATATGAAAAAGAGTACAACTTGAACACATACCATATTTTCCTGCCTATTAATTTTAAGAAAAAGTATGTTAATTGTCATACTCTGTGAAAAGGGTGAATTTTTTATATCTTTGTTTATCCAAAAAGCTCACAACTCGCCAATTGAATAAGCATGAGTGATTGCCACATGTTTATTACGGTATACAATATTTTAATGAAAAATTTTTTCCGTGATTTTGATGAAAGCATTATTATTAACTTGTTTAAATTTATGAACATGAAGTGATATCGATTTACATACATTATGGTAGTCTGACAAAATGTAATAGATATAAAAATTATTTACACTCAGAAATTGCTCTTAATTACACATAATATGCTCACGTTATGCCCTTTAAAATTCCTTGCCCGTTAATCATTTGGATTTAATCAAAATTTCATTACCACTTAATTTACAACTTTGAGGAATTTTAAATACGATCGATATTCATAATTTACTAATTATCTATATACTTTATTAATTTTTTTCTCTTTTTACAGAATTTATTGATTTTCGGAAGAGACAAGGAGAAATGCCTCACACTGGTAAATTCAGCTCTTAATTAAAACTATTAGTAAAAACTCTTTTACTTTATCGATAAAATTGTTTAATGTGCACTTTTGTATTCTTCATACTCACTTTTTGTCGCACTTGTTGAGAGAGGAACCTATAGAAAGACCAATTTCAATAAGAAAAGAGCGAGAAATGCGCGCAATGAAAAAAAGAGCTTGATAAAAGCAAAAAAACTCCGAATGAATTATAGATGAGTTTTTGTATGCAGTGCAAAAATACTTGTTTAAAAGTGTTTTTCGTATGAAATACAACTTGTAGTAATTTTAAGAATTTTATGCGTTAGCAAATGCCGAAATAAATTTTTTACACTTTAAAAATCACGCTCATTTCTTATTTGACACAATTTCTTTTGAGTTTCGCGACTTCCTTTTAAGAATTTTAAATTCCTTTTTATCACCTTCGAAATAGCTCTCGCAGATACACTCTTATTCAATTTTCGTAAGTTAACAAATAAATATAAAAAGTGAACAATTTCAAACGTGTAAAGAAGGAAAGAGAATGAAACCAAGACAAGTTCGATCGTCGTCAACCAAACATTTTTTGACGATGCATTAGATGCATACACACACATATCATTTCAAAATGCATATCATAATCATTAATAGTAGGTAGACATGTGTGTATGCGAAATTATGTAGCTAATACCAAATTAAATGTAATCATAATTTTTCTCTCTTGCTTGATCGTTTGCTTGCTTGCCTAAAAAAGTAATGGAATAAAAAAATTATACCCAATAGAAAATCTTATATGCCTTAAAGACTATGACAAAAATCACCTGTCTTTTATTGTACGTCTGTCTTTAGAAGAAAAAAAAGAAAAGAAAACAAAAAAGTCATTAACAAACACGAGATGTGTATATGAAAGGAATTGATGAGGATGAAAATGAGATGATACAGTTTTTTTTTGCTGTATCAGACTAATCATATGATTAGGCTTGTGCTGCATTGATTTAGAAACGAATTTCAATTTATTTACATTTTTACTATAAAATTTAATTGGAAGTAATGCGCAAATTCAGTAAGCTTTAAGAATAATGAAACATTTATAATAATGATTATTGCATGCATATAAGCAATTGCCCATCATTTTTGATGATGTTAAAATGAAGATAACGTGTAATTTATTAGCGAATATGCATCATTATTAAGATATTTCAACAGCGCATACTGAAACTCAATAAAAGTTATTCTTGTTTTGGGCGGGCTATGTTGCAAGCAATTAGTGTTTATAAAGTGACACCGGGCTCACACCCTAATTTATAAGTAATAAGAGAGAATAATGAGTGTGTGATGATCGACGACATTTGTATATAAGGAAAATTCAGTTTTTATTTGCAACAACTTGTAATTTTCTTACGTTAACATACTTATTAAGAAAGAAAGTTATTATACTGGATTAGGCAATTTTTCTTAAAATAACTTAGGGGGAAAATAACTTCGCTCAATTCAGAAAATTTTGCGGAAATTTGTTCAAATTTCTTTTAAAAAATAAGCTTAAACATCTTATACATATTCTTTATAAAATTTAAGCACGATTTATCAATTCAAAGAGTCGTAAAATCAATAATGTTAATGATTTAAAAAATTTGTTTACAAATTTGAATTTATCGACTAAAATTTTTCTAGATTTGTGAAAATTTTTAAAAAATGATTTTTCTTTTGAACAAACTGTTTAAAAAATGTTTATAGTAAAAAAATATAGACAAATAAAAGTTCTTCTTTTAGTAATTATTCAATTAAAATTGCTGAAGAAACCTTGAAGCAATTTCTGATGTGATTATTTGAACCACAAATTATGATGGTAAAAAATTTTATGATCTGTTTATTGTTTAAATTCTTTATAACTCTTTCAACGCCACTCAGTCTGACTGCCTGCTTAGCACGATCCACACACTTACACGTATTTGAGAGAGAGAGAAAAAGAAATATTTTTATGAATATTACGAATCGCTAAGCGAAACATATTTTTTCACGGGTTTTTGTGTTTAATTGGAAATAATTAAGAGTAAAAATGTGATGTTATTACCAGAAATTTATTTTTGAAGAAAACTCGTTATAGCAGAAATTAAAGTCAATGAAAGAAGCAGGAGACAGGTTACTTTAGTGGCCTTTATTTTAAATATAATTAGCGGTAGAAATGATTCATATACGTATTTAATACCGTATAATTTATTCAAGAGCTACTTTACACTTTGGTAAATAAATCTTATCTCACTCTTATGAGATGAATTAATTTTCATTTAATTACAAGTGTGAAAATTTCAATAATATATTTAGAAGAAAGAGAGTGACAGAAAAGACGATATAAGTAAAGATTGGTAAAAGAAATGCCTAAGAAACATAAACAATTCGCTCACTCTCAATCATTTTAAAGTCAATGTGTTGAATCGGTGGTCTTATGAATAAAACATGAAAATTCATTTAATATAACCGAAACAATTTTTAACACGTCGTCGAGTGTTTCAAGTTCGCAAAACAATTATGCGAATTATTGCAATTTTTTTCTCTTTTATCCTTTACATTGATTCCATAAAAATCATTTATGTGAAAAAAACTTAGTGTAAACTTATATTGAAAGATTCTCACGTTTTGTTTTGTCGCTTTTTTTTTTCTCACTCACTCTTGTCCAACACTTTCATATTTATTTATGCTACCAACTATCTGCTCACACAATGAGAAAGAAGCATATTTTTTCTGCTTCTGCCCTTAAGGAAGCAATGGTGCACGTTGAAAAAGAATTTTTACCTCTCCTACAATAGCTCAAGTTAATTAAATTTGTCAATCAATTTTCTATAATTGAATAGCTCGAAACTAAGATGAGATAAAAAATATTTAAAACATAAGTGCCAACAATTTGGTTTTTATAAATTTTCCTTTATTATCTCGATCAAAGTGCATCATTACTATAGTTTCATTTTGCTGATCTCATTATAATGCATTCTAATGTAACTTCTATCTCGAGTAAATGAAGGATAAAAAACACACCACCCAAACGCTTTAAGGCGAATTCTTAAAAGAGAAGCAAATAAAATGCATCTTCACAGACAAATTTCATACCTAATATTTAGTGATTTAAGCCCTCTCTCTCTCTCTCGTTATCATGCAACAAAAATTAGATACGCGTCAAAAAGAGAGAGATTGATAAATTTAAAGAGGTAAGCAACGATAGAACACTCGCAAAGTATACGTTAGTGAGGTAAAATAAAATTTCGGAACAAATTATTATTATAGATAAGTATTAGTGTCTGACTTTTTTGTCCTTGATTACTGCTTATGATCGTGATCTTTATGCATTAAATTTATTGATTAGAGCACAAAAATACCTTGACATCGTTCTCGTCCTCATAGAACGATTTGTTGTCCACGCAAGAGCCAAATTTGCATAATTTTCAAATATTCTATGCGCAACATAATGATATGCTTATGGTTTAAAAACAAAAATTTATGCAGCTTTAAAAAAACACTTTTTGGTCCACTTTTTAAACGTAAAAGAATTTAAATGAGTTTTCAATTGCTGTTATTAATGTTCATTTAGTGTTAGCGATGACTTACTTACAAATCAATATTTAATGGCATTTTTTTTTGTTGGCTTACAGGTCAGGCAGGAGTGAATCAGTTGGGTGGAGTATTTGTAAACGGTAGACCGCTGCCCGATTGTGTCCGACGGCGAATCGTCGAATTGGCATTGATGGGCGTTCGTCCATGCGACATTAGTCGACAGCTTTTAGTCTCTCACGGTTTGATTAATACTACAAAACGAATTTATTGACACATTCATGATTGATGGTTTTCTTTTTTGTTTCGAACAGGTTGCGTCTCGAAAATTTTAACAAGATTCTACGAGACGGGATCTATACGGCCCGGAAGCGTTGGAGGAAGTAAGACAAAGGTTCGTAAAACGCAATACTTAGTTTTTCTACCTCTACTAGTACTAAAAGGTTGCACAAGTATTACCGCTTAAGCATAAAAAATATAATGAAACTATAATTATGAATATTAATTAGTGTGCAGTATGAACATGGTGATGCGATACTCCTTCAATTTCATTTAACATTATTCTATCTACCAAGCGAACCACACAAATTTTTACGTGATCTATGGCAATTAAGGATAAACATAAAATTACAATATGACATATTAGCCTTATGTATATAGCAAGCAACCAACTAAGCCAACAAAGTCCATTCATGACCGTGTTAAACATATATGTTTCATGAAGACATACACACATTTGGTAATGGAAAAAATATTTTTTGACACATTTATCGCTACTCTTATCTCGTTCAACGATGATAAATTTTTAACGTTTAATAACACTATTTAATGTGCAGAGATTGCGCTTCCGATAAATTTGTGTATGAGTTGTGAGAATATTATAAGTGTAATTTAATTGTTTTCACTCATTTTCATGTGTTCTGACATGAAATTGATTTGTTGATAACAGCATGAAGTACTGCTATATTATTTCTAGTTAATCAAATATTATGATGAAAGATTTATATTGAAAATATTGCACATATGAAAAAGGCGAAAAAGCTTTCAAACAACAAATCTTTAATGACATAACACTTATTTAGTTTTCTCGCCCTCAGTACTGCTCATATAAGCACCATATCACAAACAATTTTTCTACCCTTTTACGTTGAAAAGCATGAAATTGCGTGACATTTCTGAGATTTTCAAGTGTTTCGTGTTGTGTGAGAAAATTTTTTAATTTGATTTAACTCTAGCGACAACATCAAGTTTAAATAAAAAATTTCCTCTATTTTCCACTAATAAAAAGGCAATTTAGAAAAATGCAAAGTTGTTATGAAACAAAATCCCTCACACGCAAGCCATATGTTTATGTTCATGTCCATTATAAGAAACTTTTGGTGACATACCCTATTTTACACTGCATAAATTTAAAACTAATGAGAAATATGAGATTTTGTAGCTATATATGCATAAATAGTCATTAGTGACGCTTTCAAACTTGAAATTATAGCTTTAAAGTTCATCTTTACACTATAAGAGAATTTTCAAATAAATTTTTATTTACAGCAAGTTGCAACACCAACAGTTGTTCGAAAAATATTACGCTTCAAGCAGGAAAATCCTTCGATGTTTGCGTGGGAAATTCGAGATCAATTGCTTTCTCAACGTATTTGTGATCCATCAACAATTCCTTCAGTGTCATCAGTCAATCGAATATTGAGAAATGGAGGATTGTGGACTGATGACACTTTAGCAACAAACACTACCAGTATTAATAATAGTAATAACAATAACAGCAGCAGTTCAAATATTCAGAACTCTTCTGCAGACCATATTCGTGAAAGTGATTCATTTAACCAATTAAAAGCTTTATCAGTTCCTATTCAACCAGCTATTTATGGAACTAATGATTTTCTCAATTCTTATAAATACTCTTTGGGTGTAAATTATTCTTCTGCATCTTCAAATTCAACTATTACATCAAATATTGTCGATTCAGCACAAAAATTAGTACAATTTCCAACGTCACCCATTCCATGTAAAATTCCAGAGAATTATGCCAGTACAACGATGTCAGGCAGCAGTAACAATAATAACTGCAACATTAATAACAGCACGTCATTGTACTACAAACATTGGATATGGAGAAGTCGTAATATTTTCTATCCTCAATTAGCTCATTTATCATCCTATCCTGATATGTCACCTCCTAGTAATAAAACTGAATCAACAAACTCTAATTCTCCAGCGCAAATAGCTGAAATTAATAGTGACGATTCATTGGATAGCCATGATAATAATGAAAAGGTTTGTTATTTTATTTGTATAGCGCATTTGACATTTTCATTTGTGATTATTAAAATTTTTATTTTACACAGCTAAAAACAACAACTTCTCGTAAAAGAAATCCGTACTCCATTGAAGAATTACTTAAGAAGCCTGAAAAACGAAGAAAAATTGCTGATGAAAATTTCAATGAAAAAGCAGGAGAGAATGAAGTAGAAACTAATGAAGAAGTGAATTTAAATGTTGATGTTTGTGATTAAATATAAAAGGAACAAAATTCTTATTCCAAATGTTGTAAATTATCATAATTAATTCAATAATAAATGTATAGCATGCAAAAAAAAGTCTTAACGGTTGTTTTAAATTTATTTTTTTATAAGCTTTGATGTATGGTGAAAGCTTTATAAGTTGTGAAAAAAAAATACTTTGTGGTGAGTGGTGTTTCAGTCGAGTTTTTGGCCTTCATCTTAATAGCAACAATAGCAATATTTCTCTTGCATTAGAATTGAGATAAGCAATTAAGACGGTTGATTTTAATAATTTTAAACATCATGACAGGTGAGCATCTTAACACTTGACTAATTGTCATCATAAATTAGATTGTCATCACAATTAGATGTTAAAATTCGCTAAAAACATCAGCAACATAAAAAATTTTTTTTATGATTGTGTGTGTGAGTTTGTGAAAGAATCAGCCGATCTTTTGAGTTGTTATCATTCAAAATACGTGTACAATCATGATTTACCTTTTATAATAAGAAACCGGTTATTTTAGTGAACACACTTAAGCGTTTTAATCGTGTGTATAAATTTTTTTAATTGCTTCCACAGACAGAACAAATCCATTCAGCCATTTAGAAAAGTCCATTGTCATAAATGGACAGACATATTATTATTATGATTTAGCGCACTTTGATCAGCTCAATAAATTGCCTTTCTCAATTCGTGTATTGTTGGAATCTGCAATTAGAAATTGTGACAATTTTCATGTCAGTGAAGGTCACGTAACAAGAATTCTAAATTGGGTAAAATTGATCACTACAAATTTAATTAAGTATGCAAAATATACTAAAATAAATAAATTTATTCAAGGCGCAATATAAAGGAGAAGGCTCGACTGATACAAATGAATATGAAATTCCATTCAAACCGGCTCGTGTCATTCTTCAAGATTTTACTGGCGTTCCTGCTGTCGTTGATTTTGCCGCTATGAGAGATGCTGTTCTCAAGTTAGGTGGTGATCCAGAAAAAATTAATCCAATTTGCCCTTCCGATCTTGTTATTGATCATTCAATCCAAGTCGATTACTCAAGCTCACCTGATGCACTTGCTAAAAATCAAGATTTGGAATTCGAAAGAAATAAGGAGAGATTTACTTTCTTGAAATGGGGCTCAACTGCTTTCAATAATATGGTAAATTAAAATGAATAAAGTGTAATTAACTTGATTATTTTGATTATTCTTATTTTTAGCTTATCGTGCCTCCAGCTAGTGGTATTGTTCATCAAGTAAATTTGGAATATCTTGCTCGTGTGGTTTTTGCTGAAAAGAAGGGCGATAAAGAATATTTGTATCCAGATTCAGTCGTGGGAACTGATTCTCATACAACTATGATCAATGGCATTGGTGTTCTTGGAAATGGTGAGAAAATTAGATAAACAAATGAGACAAATAATGATTATTATCTAAAAACACAACAGGTGTTGGTGGAGTTGAAGCTGAAGCGGTTATGTTGGGCCAAAGTATTTCTCTTCTTTTACCCGAAGTCATTGGTTATAAGTTGGTGGGCGAACTAAATCAATATATCACATCTACTGATCTTGTTTTGACCATCACAAAGAATCTTCGTCAGTTGGGAGTCGTTGGAAAATTTGTTGAATTTTTTGGACCTGGTGTAACATATTTAAGCATCGCTGATCGTGCGACAATCTCAAATATGTGTCCAGAGTTCGGAGGTGAGATAAGAAATTGCATTTGAAATAATTTGTTGCTAACTGATGTAAATTTTAGGCACCGTAGCGTTCTTTGCGGTTGACAGACGATCAATTGATTATTTGCGTCAAACAAGTAATTTTTTGATTGATAATTTTAAATGTGAATGAATCATCTCACAAATAATTTTTATTTAGATCGAAGCGAAGAGAAGATTAAAATTGTTGAGCAATATTTAAAAGCAACGAAGCAATTCAGAGATTATGATGATGCATCTCAAGATCCAATTTATACCAAAGTTGTTACATTGGATTTATCAACTGTTGTTTCATCACTTTCAGGACCGAAAAGGTGAGGATTGAATGAAATGAAGCAAAACTGAAAAAGAGCATAAAAATGCAGTTGGAATTTTTACCTAATTGTCATTTTATGACTTTTCTGAAATATTAATTTCCTAATTTACATAAATTTTTTTACCTAACTAACTTTCTTCTTTATTCCTTGTCTATTTCAGACCGGTAATAATATTGTATTTGTATTTATGCATCTCTCTCTAACATTTTGGTTTTATAGCATGACCGTGTCTCTGTCTCACAAATGAAAGAAGATTTTGCTGCCTGTTTAGTTAACAAGGTGAGTTTATTGGTGTCCTCGTTTGCTTTATGCGACAAACATTTGCCCAGTGATGAATTTAAATTGAACATCAGACTGAACATTGTTTGTCGCACAAATTTGTGTTTTGTTGTGTTCACTTTTTATTCTTAAAAATTCACAAATTTCATTCGTTGAGTGTAATTGTCAAAGTGTAAAGTTAATCAGCTGTGATATTTTAAACAATAATTCAATATCACAGCAGAGTTCCTTTAACATTGATCAATTATTAATTCCTGAAGTTTTTGTTACATTTTTGATGATTTTGAATAGAAATAAGTGAGGTACTAGCGGCTGTGATATAATTAAAATGTCTAATATCACACCGGCAGTTCCTTCCCTCTTTCAATTCTTTCTCTATAATTTCTAACTCTTCTTATTTATTCACCGTTTTGTGCTGCTTTTACTCAACTATTTACTGCAAGGATGCTTAGCTTTATGATTTTTTCACATTAATTAATGTCCAATGTCATTTGAACCAAGCACCAAGCTGTATAATGTGGTATCTAAATCAAATTTTCTCTGCTTTGCTGTGCGATTAGTGCTAAGTTTAGGATCGAGTGTTCGGTCTAGTCACTAAGGTATAATTTATAAACAGCAACTATCCGTCACCCGTCCTAAACTAATTTTAATTTGTTGTCTTTTTATTTTTCACTGAGAACTTAACTTGCTTAAAGATCACTTTGAAATGAAAATTTTCAAGACAAAGGTACGGAATTTATACCAAAAGTAAGCACAAAGGACTTTTGAGAGAGAAATGTGAGAGAAAATAATCCTGAACTCAGGTAACAGTCTAATTAGATAGACGCTCTCTCCGCCTCAAGAATTGTCTACTTTTTTTGCTGTCTCGCAAAACTTTTATTATATCACTCAGGTACGAAGTGAAGCTTACCAAGCCTCAACCAAATGCCAACTAAATGCATTGAAAATACATTTCTACATAATTGAAATATTAAACAGTCCAAAGTGGAAGGAATTTTTTGATGATTTCTGCAAATTTGTAGAAAACAATATGCAATTGCGATCGTAGTTCAATGACATGTTTGATTATGATACAATAATTAAAATACTTCAAAAATTTAGGTCATTTATTTGTTTGCATTATTTTAAATCAATATTTCTCAATAGGTGGGTTTCAAAGGCTATGAGTTGTCACCAAATGATTTGAATAAGAGCGGAACATTTACATGGGAAGATGGCAATGAATATACACTGAGACATGGCTCAGTAATTATTGCTGCAATTACATCATGCACCAATACATCGAATCCAACTGTTATTTTGGGTGCAGGATTGCTCGCAAGAAACGCTGTTAAATTAGGATTGACAGTTGCCCCATACATCAAAACAAGTCTCTCTCCTGGCAGTGGTGTTGTGACTCATTATTTGAGAGAATCTGATACGATTCCAAGTCTTGAGAAATTAGGTTTTCATATTGTGGGAATGGGTTGTATGACTTGCATTGGAAATAGTGGACCAATTCATGAGAGTGTCGCATCAGTTATCGAAAAGAATGATCTTGTATGCTGTGGAGGTAAAAAAAATTAAAAAGTTTTTGAATTTCGAAAATATAATTTAATAATTTTATTTTTAAGTCCTTTCTGGTAATCGTAATTTTGAGGGTCGTGTCCACCCATTAACACGAGCCAACTATTTGGCATCACCATTACTTGTCATCGCATATGCCATTGCAGGTACAAAAAAAATTAAATATGCTAAATTATGAGACAGCAATTAAATAATGTTCAAAAATATTTTTAGGCACTGTCGACATTGATTTTGAGACACAACCGATTGGCAAGGGACACGATGGTAGAGAAGTTTATTTGAGAGATATTTGGCCTAGCCGCAAAGAAATTCAAGAAGTTGAGAAAAAATATGTCATTCCAGCAATGTTTAAAGATGTTTATGAGAAAATTCAACAAGGTTCACAAAACTGGCGTGATCTTGTTGCACCTCAAGGCAAATTATATCCATGGGATGAAAAATCAACTTACATCAAACATCCACCATTCTTTGAAAACATGACACGAGAACTCCCTATTCAAAAGCCAATTTTAAATGCTCGTGTATTGTTAAATTTCGGTGACAGTGTCACAACTGATCATATTTCACCAGCTGGATCGATTGCTCGCAACAGTCCTGCAGCTCGATATTTGACAGAACGCAAAATTTTGCCAAAAGATTTCAATTCTTATGGCTCGAGAAGAGGAAATGTAAGTTGATTAGATAATGACTAAAGCGATTGTTAATTATCAATTATAAACCAATTTTAGGACGCAGTTATGGCTCGTGGAACATTTGCAAATATTCGACTTGTCAACAAATTCATGAAGCATGCTGGTCCACGTACAATTCATTTCCCATCAAATACTGAGATGGATATTTTCGATTGTGCTGAACGTTACAAGAGTGAAAATGTTCCTCTCATAATTCTCGCTGGTAAAGAATACGGTTCTGGGTCTTCTCGAGATTGGGCAGCAAAAGGTCCATATTTGTTGGGCATTCGTGCAGTTATCGCTGAATCTTATGAACGCATTCATCGATCGAATTTGGTGGGCATGGGAATTTGTCCTTTACAATATTTGCCTGGTCAAAATGCCGAAAGTCTTGGTTTAACTGGACACGAAACTTTCAATATTCAAATTCCAGACGATGTTCGTCCATTGCAGCATATTGATGTCAGAACAGACACAGGAAATAAATTCCAAGTTTTGGTTCGTTTTGATACTGATGTTGAAATTTTGTATTTCAAAAATGGTGGTATTTTAAATTTCATGATCAGAAAAATGATTGACTAAAACATTCTCCACTCTGAAAATATTCTAATAAATAATGTTGCTTATTTTAATGATTCGGATAAAATATGGTGACAGGAACAAATACAATAATAAACTTTTTAGTAATTGCTTTTATATTCATTGTTTTATAAAAATTTTGTTGGTTTTATTTTTAATTTTATATTTTCAGATTATTTTATGCATACTTCAAAATGCGAGACTTTATGTCAACAGGGCAAAATTTTTGTCCTCTTTTCATATAAAATTGGTGTAAAATTTTTTTGCTGCTTTAGAATTTTTCAATGTTTGGCATTATACAAATAGGACGAAAAATTATGCACATTCTTTTTTTTCTTATCTGTATAATGCCGAACCCTAAATTTTTTATTTTTTTTTCTTATCATCTTTTTTATTGAAATACATTAAACAAAATTAAAGTTTTATTTGGTAAACAAGTCAACATGTTGTAAAAACCGGCGTAAAAGCAATTTCATTCTACTTAAATGTAACTAACTAGTGTCTAATATCAAATGGAAAAATTGTGAAATTGTTTTGTTTCGTATCAAGATTTGATTTCACGATTCAACAATGAAAGTATTTGTTTTGTAAACTGGGGCAAAGGAATCTTTTTTTATTCTATTTCCTCGGATTGACTTTATAAAATGATGATTAAATTAATCAATAAGAATCAAATTAAAAATGTTCTTGAATTATATGAAACTTTTTGTAATTAATTTACTTCCTTTTAAAGAAAATTTAAGGGCAAACGCAAAAAAATCGGGAACTTTTGTTGCTGTTGCTCATTTTTATGAAATTTTTTCCAGTTTCTTACAACCGCTTTCTGCATTGTCCTGTAATATTTTATCCGCTTCCTTTATGGATATATATTGGTTTCGTGTTTAGATCATGAATCTAAATGCTTTAATCTGATTGAAATTAATGAAAAACAATTTTCTAGATTTGTTGCTCAAAATATTGCTCATTTCAAAACAGAAACAAATACAATTTTTCAAAAAAGTTTTGATAATTTTCATCAAAATTATCGTTTTTAGATTGACAATTGCACTAAAACTGTTACATGGAAACTTAAGTTACAAGATAATCAATGTAATGAAATGATTATTGAGTTGATAAACAAATAGTTTTATTGAAAAAAAGACAATTTAAAAATGACTAATTTTCTCAATGTATTCTTTAGTAATCATTTAAACTGAGTTATGTTACACAAAGAAAATCGTTTTAACTTTCATTTGATGCCTTACATTAGTTTCTGTGAACTGCTGTTTTCTTAATATTTGAACATTTCCAATTTATTTTGATTTTTCAATATGAAATCAAACTTTATTTTATTTAACTTTTATTTAAAGACCTAAAGAAATTCTCTAGCTTTCGATCGAATAAACTAGATAAAAGATTGATGAAGTAGTTTTAGAGAAATAGCGGAATACAAAAAACATCAAATACCCTTTTCACGAAAATTATTCGTAAGCAACGGTCCTTAAAATTGATATAGCTTTTCATCAACAAAACCAATTTGCTTCGTTAATATCTCAAACTGTAGTACTAATTAATACTACAGAATGGCATATTAGTTTCTATTCAAAGTTATTTCAGTTTAGAGAAATTAGCGTTCAAAAAGCGTTGCTTACGAATAATTTTTTTTTGCGTTTGCCCTTAATTTTTGAATCTTCAATTCAACAAAAACTGTGTGTAACCATAAAGATCGAGAAACTAAGATTAAATTTTTTCAATGAAACTTGATATCGAACTTTACCGAAAACAAATTAAATTTTTTGTTAAACCTATGAAACCATATGAAGCTTTGATTATAATTTTTTTTGTTTAATTAAATTATAATAAACATGCACAATGAAAGAGACGCAATTTACCTCTAAATAAAAATTATATATTTCAAGTGTATTAGTCACATTAATTGTTTTCCGCAGTCATGCGGCCTCTAAAAAGCTTTTTTCAGAGCTAAAAACACTGGAATTCCCAAATAAATTTCGTTTTTCTTTTCTAACTAAACATTTTCGGCTATTAGTTTATTAACAGCAGTCGAAGTTATACGTTGACGAAAATGAAAATTGTGCCTCTAATAATATTTTTCGGATTGAATTTCATTCAATTCATTTGGAGCAAAAAATGCCCACTTATTCCGAAACATTATGAAGAATTAAACTGTAAAGTAAAAACATTTGATGAAAATAATTGTCCATTAAGGTGAGAATTTTACAAATTTTTCAGTTAATCAAAATTGTTGAGTTTTTGCCGTTTAGTTTTGACTGCTCTTCATTTGAACAACGTGATAAAAATCGATGCCATTATAATGGGTCAATATTTGATGTTCAAAAAAAGATTCACAACAGCGATATTGAAGAGTCTTGTACAATCAATTGTGTATGCCATAAATATGAAGATGACGATGAAGACTTCGCGAAATTCCAATGTGCTCATATTGACTGTCCTGAATTTTTAGATGACGAATTGCCTGAAAATTGTATCAGACAATATAAGAAGGGAAGCTGCTGTTCACAATCGACTGTTTGCGGTTAGTTAAAATTTTAAAAAAATTTCATATTTATAAAAGCTCTGATGAATTTTAGGAAATGATATAAAAAAATTGGCAAAATGTGAATTTGATGGAAAGATTTATTATGATGGTCAACAATTTGAGCCTGAAAATAACTGCTATTCTTGTTTATGTGGTGAAGGTTTTGAAAATAAACCTGTTGAAGAGAACAAACATTGTAAGAGAATCAATTGTCTTATTGATCTTCGCTATTCTACAAAGTTTTATGATGGATGTGTTCCCGTCTATTTCAAGAAAGAAGATTGGTAAGAAATATTTGTTCATTTAAAAACTATGATTATGTAAATTTGCTTATTTAGCGTAAATTCTTTTCTATATGAAAAAAACGTTATTGTCCGCAATTTGTCCGTCCGTCTGTCTCCTTAATTAGTGTTTAACAAAATTATTTTTCGTTAAATTTTTTGCACTTATTTTTTATCACTGATCATTAGATCTGTATAACAGAAGTTCATTCTAAAAGTCCATGCTGGTAACAAATGTGTTTCAATGCAGGCCTGCTTAAAACATACCGTATATACACCGCATATATACTGCAATATACTCCGTATTATACATGCAAAAATGCCTTTTTTATCTGAAAGAAAACTGTAGCTTGAACTATTTTAAGTTAAAGTTTTTTTGTGAAAGTTTCAAAATCACATGAAATACACAGAAAAAACTGAGATTCGAGACCAAATTCATTATATTTCTGTTGAATTGAATTTTTCTAAAAACTGATCGATTGATGAAAAATGTACTCTAAACACGGCATTTACGGTTAATATTATTGTTTTTTTATAGTTGTCCAATAACTTTCAAATGTCCAAGTCCTGAAACAAAAATAATCAAAAACCATAATAATCAAACGAGGACAAATGATGCTTCATTGAAATGCATATTCGGCAAATTAGAAATGTTAATCGATGATACATTATCTCCAGAATATGAAAACGACTGCACAATTTGCACCTGTAAAGTTCCACCTCATCCGACTTGTATCAACACATGTTAATTTTATTTTTTGTAAGAATTTTGATTTCTTTATTAATACTAATATTATGTTAAGAAGATGTTTGTTGTGCCACAAAAACAGTATAATAAAATATTGGGAAAGAATTGAAACTTGTCTTGTTTCTACTATCAGATGGCACAATCGATGTATGCACATTATGAAGAAAAAATATTACATGTAAGGTAGTAGGCAATAGTACGTTACACAATCAATTGAAAAACCTTAAATTTGTACATTCTTCATATTTTTTTTCTCATGTTTGTTGTTTACGAATCGAATTAAATCTACATTTTATCACAGTTAGAAAAATATTTTCAATTTCATCATTCAGCCCACATTTCATTTTACTCAAAAGATTGCTTTTCGAAGTTTTTTGCATTTTAAAAATTGGCATTTTCAAATAAGTACTAAAATATGCATCTAAGTTATCAGAAAATTTATCGTCAAATACAAAGTTTAAATGTAAAATTTAAGGCACATTATTAAAGTCTAATTATGATTAATCCTATACAGTAGTTTCACTTCTAGTTGTGTGCAGAGGCTGCAATTCTCTTTGTAAATCATTGTAATAGTCGTGGTCCGACGTAGTAGGATCAGCAGCGTTTGTGAGCGGTATGCCAAGCGTCTGCGTTGGCAAATTACTGCTATCTGGTTTCATTTGCACATTATTTAAATTATTTAAAATGCTATTATTATTTAAATTTTGAAAATTATTCTCCTTAATATTTTCACTAATCGTCACTATATTTGCCGTTGAATTTGAATTAAGTAGATATTCGGGATTGTCAATGGCAGGCTGTGCGACACCTATAAGGTCCATATAGCCTGGCGCACCTGATTGGCTTGGACCGGTGGGCATTAAGTAGTCATCTTCGTCGAGTGGCAAGTCGAGTCGAAGGTTACCAACGCCTACCTCACGACTCGTATCAGTCTCATCGTCACCATTCTTTAATGGATCACTGCAGTAGCGTTTCGGAAGATTTTCAAGTTGTTCTGTGGAACTACATTCGATCTGTTGTCTCGACTTTGGCTGCAAATACTCTTCTGCATCGAGTATTATATTGTTTGAACCATCAAGTGGGGCAAGTGTGCGAATCAAGTCTTTTTCATCCTGAGTCGTGTATGATGGCAAGCGCATAAATTTGTCACCTGGAATGACCAAATATCGACCAGGATCTCTTGCTTTATCAGCAAACGTTTCAGCCAGCTGCTTAAATGTAGGTCTAGCATCAGCGTCTAGTACCCAACATGACAAGAGTATGCAATAAATATCTAATGAGCAAATGTCAGGTTGTGGAAGTTTATGACCAACTTCAATCAAATCAGGCACATCTTTTGCTGGAATATTTTCATAAGGACGTGCTCCATAAGTTAAAAGTTCCCAAACTGTGACACCGAACGACCACACATCACTCTTGCTAGTGAAAATTCTGTGTCGAATGCATTCAAGTGCAAGCCATTTAATTGGCATTTTGCCGCCAGCAGCACAATATGCATCAGAGTCGTAATCGAGGAGCTTTGCAAGTCCAAAATCAGTAATTTTTACACAAGACGGTGTTTGAACTAGAACATTTCGAGCTGCCAAGTCTCTGTGTACGAGTCTTCTTTCTTCAAGGTAAGCCATGCCGCGTGCTATTTGAGTTGACCAATTGAGCAATGCTTTTGAGCCAATTTTATCTTTATTATTTCTAACATAGTCCAGTAGAGAGCCAAGTGGCATTAGTTGAGTAATGAGCATCATTTGAGAAGTCATACAAATTGCATGCAATTTAAGTAAGTTAGTATGTTCAACTGAGCACATTATGTAAGCTTCATCAAGAAATTCTTTGCTTGATTCTGAGCCATTAATGTCTGTTAGTACTTTAATAGCGACTGGGATTTTGACATTTTCACCCTCTGGCACCCATACACCTTTGTAAACTCTTCCGAAAGCTCCCATACCCAAAATTCCTCCTCTTCGAATTTCAGCTTCTTTAATAATGCGTAATTTGGTCAAATTCGGTCCAACATTTGTCGGTCTCAATGGCTCTGAATCTTCACAACCAGTGAGAACTTTTGACATTTTGACTGCGTCTTTCTTTGCTTTAGTTTTTTGACGACACACATAGGTGAGCACAATGAGGAAAACTAGTACTAAGCCAAGGGTGATAAAAATGATAATCAAAAGAGTTGGAACACCAGCTGTCACGCGGAAACCAAGTTCAGAAGAGCAATATGGTCGTGTTTTAATGTCATTTGCTTCCGGAAAGATTTTGTATTTATATTGGGGTGGGCAGATGGAGGTGCAGTTGAAGAGAGTTGTATTATGATAATGCTCACTCGGCACTCCTTCATGGAAGATTTTAAAGTTTTTACAATCGAGACAATTGTCAGGTCCTGGTCCACGGCATTTTTGACATTCTTCGTGACACAAATCACAAGTTCTTGTTTTTTCATTTGCATAGTAGTTTTCAGAGCATTCTTCATCACATTGCTCTCCTCTACGATAGCCAGCACACTCAGTACATACGCTTTCATGGAAACCGTATTGAGTACATTTCTTGCAACGCGGATGACATGGTCTACAGATTGATTTTCCAGCCATTATTTTAAGCGTTGAAGTAGTTTCATATGGTGGAACCCATTCGTGGTAGTAGCCATCTATAAGAAGTAATAAATTTCATTTAGTAAACAACCAGTAAGTTTTATAAAAGTTAAATTTACCTGGACAAGTTGCGTTTTTCTTGAGACATTTTTGAATTGTTGTATTTGGATGAATGATTGCATGATCGCATTCTGTGCAGCCATCTTCAGCAATTGTATTTCGTGGTCCATTGCATTTGTTGCATGCTTCATGACAATCGATACAAATTCCGTCTTTTGCATATTTTGAGCTAGAGCAATTCGCAACACAGTATTTTCCATCTTTAACATGAACGCACTCTTCGCAGTCATCAGCATTTGGTCCTGTGCATGATCCCTTGCATTCGGGATGACAATCTCCGCATGTTTTCTTATCAATTTGATAAATACTGTAGATAAGACATAAAGTGAATTAAGTAATGAAAAACAAACAATTTTTATGTCATTTACCTTTTAATACTTTTACAACTGGGCAAGCATGTTCCCTTATATACAAAGTTTTTACATTCGAGACACTGATCCGGTCCTTTACCCCAGCAGCCAGCTGATGAACACTCTTCAGAGCATACTTCATTTTCAGCTTCTATAAATATTTTATTCATTTGAAATCAATTTATTATTTAATAATGAAAATCATATCTTACCGCATTCAGAAGCAATTTTATTTTTAGCGACTACAACTTCATGATCCTTTGACTTTTTGATCTTGGTCCAATCAATTTCATTGGCAAAACATAAATGCTTATTTTCGACAATAACAATTGCACCTGAATTAACTCGTTTTAATGATTTTAATCCTAAAGAATTTAGTGATGTCTAAGAAGATTTGGGAAATAATTAGATTAGTTAAATTGAAAAACTATGATATAAATAAATTGTTTACCTTAACAATGAAGAGTGATGCGAAGAGATTTTCTTTAAGCTGTCTTCCACCAATTACTTCTAAATTTCTAAAGTATGATAGATTAGTAAATTGTTCATGATAGCCTTGAATATTCAAGTAGCCCGTAATTTCTTTTACAGTTGAGAAAACTTCTAATTTGTCTGGATTAATTTTGATAAAGCGTGGTCCAAAAGAGAAATTTGAATAAACTTGTTGATAGCCAGCGAACGTTTGATCAAGAATTTCTAATGAACCTTCGATGATTGTGCAGTCTTTATATTTTTCTATGTTACCAGAGTGCACTATTCCTTCACTAATGCATGTTTTCGGACAGGGACCATTACACTGAACGCATTCACCATTCTTTGCCATTTTATTCGATGGACATGTTCTCACACAAGCACCATTATCTTTTAGTAAATGCTCAGGACAATTTCGTACACATGTCGCTCCATATGCATATTTTCCATTCGGATTTGCTTCCCAAAGATAATTTGTCGGATTATAAATTTGCATACTCGGACATTCTTGTTTGCATTCGCCATCATCGTAGAAATTTTTACATGCTAAACAGTCTTTTTGAGTTGGACCCGTGCAGCCACCAGCACAAAATAAATGACAGCATTCACGCGGTCTTGAACCAAAACATCTACCTTGCGAGCATTGTGGTGAGCAATTGACTTTACTGAACTTTTGGCAATTTTCTGGACCTTCACCCCAGCATCCTTTTTCACAAGAAGAATGACAAGGTGGGCAATCACGTTCAGGTGATGTGAAATTGTATGTATACATGTCTGTGGCATTTGGAGCTGTGAATAAAATAATATTCGTCAAATAAGAGAAAGTTCAAAAGCGAAAATTAAGCAAAACAAAAAATACCTGATAAAATTTCCTCCCACTGAATTGTGCGTACATGGCAAAGATTATAATTATTAAACATTCCAACTGATCCATTTAGAATGTCACGCAGTGCTGGCAATTCGAGAGTCTGCATTTGAGAGAAAGATACAAATAATCCAAATTCGTTGTTCCAAACATTTAGCTTAAAGAGTGTTCGTCCTCGAATGATTTGCAGACGCGGTAATCTAACATGCTCGACATCCACATGACTTATTAAAACATAGCCAGTGACTTCACGGATGTGCTCCAAGAAACTGAGGTCATATGTGTTATTTTGAATCCATGTTATTTCAAGATTGCCATCAACATATGTGCAGTTTGTGTATCGATCTCTAAGATTTTTAAAGTGAAACTCGCGATTCGACGGTACGCTCATTCGTCCATTTGTGCCAATGCATACTGAAATTGAGAGAAAACATTGAAGAAATGAATTTTAAACTTAATATGATCAAAACACTTTGTATTTTATAAATAAAATTGAAAGCAAGAAACAGTTGTTTTTTAATAAATCCTACTGCTCTCTATCATCGCAACAAGTTTATCAGCTTTTTCATAGAATTTGACAAATTTTTTACTTATTTTAAAGTGAGTGTGCGGACTTTCAAGGCTAAAATTCGAGCAGTGAAAAAACATTTGTATCATCCAGATGCCACAAAATGTTTTCTCTCTACTCAGTCAATATTCATGAATATAAAATTTTTCTCATTATAAAATACGATCGCATATAGTTCAGTGACAATCGCATTTAAATAGTGAGTTTATAGTTCGATAAGCTCATATTTAACTTAAAATGAAAGGAACGAGCGTATTAAAATTTATTAAACTTTGGCGTATGGCTATCGAGAGACAGAAATTAGTAGCAGTTGTATTCTTTCAAGATTAATGAAAAATTGTGAGAGAGAAAAACAACAGTTTGAAAGTAAATTGATTTAGCGTGTCAACTATTATATTTCACCTAGTAGATATTCATATTGAGTCAAGCCTCACATTTCCTCGAATATTACAAACATACTCTACGACCATATATCAAACAACAATACATTAACATTTCCATGTCGTTTGTAGTGTGTAGGTAGGCTCGAAGCAGCAGCAGCTATTGTTGTGGATGTTAAAATGTGTGAATGTAAATGGTTTCTTTCTAAGACAAGACAAAATTAAACATCCCGCTGTCTCTGCGCTTTTTTGATTATGAAATTTTTAATTCAACGCTAATTGATGATGCTCTTTAGTCTTTGAGCTCATTTGCTGTATTTTTTGGACACTCTTGACACTCGATATATTTAATTGTGCCCAAGATCATGATCTCTTTCGTTCTTTACCATTCTCTTTCTTTTTCACACACATATGCAGGCATGTAAACGCTAATAAAATTCTTAAACATGAATTTAACACTGCACGATTTCTACAGTTTTTTATCTTATGCTTTATTATTTTCAAAGAATTCGTGCTTCACGATTCTCATTTATTTTTCTTCTCTCTCGCTCTTGCTGTATCTCTCAACAGTTGAATCAGCAATTTTTTTTCGTGAAATAAGAAAAATTTATCTTTTGAGGTAATGATGATTTAAAAAAAAAAGCTCAAGACGCGTTTTTATTTCTTAACTTAATGGAAAATTTTTGAATTTAATGTGAGCAAAAAAAAAACATTGTTTTTGATTATTATTCAAAGTAATCAGAAAGACGAGATTTTTGCTTTGCTTCGTGTATTTTGATTGCGTAAAGTGTCAACGAATAAAAAATATTTGGCAACAAAGTATGTCAAAGATAGATAGTCACGTTATGCAAAATAAACATTTTTTTAATTAATTAAAAGCTTGAACTTTGAAGATCCGCTTTTAAAATGTCAAAATGCATCAATAATGAATTTGAATTGGCGCCATCTTAATATTCTCCTTCTAAGTAGATAAAAATCTTAATCCAACCAGAGAGTAAGAAGAGAAAAAAAAATAGAATATAATTTATTAGCCATCCAAATCATGCGCAAAAAGATTTTTCTTCTTTGCTAGGTTATTAACTGCGTGTAAATGAAATTAATTTTAATGCTCGTCTCTTCTTACTTATTTTGTGAAGATAAATCAAGTTTATTTTTTTGAGTAAACATTATTCATTGATGTGGAAGGTTTTTTGTCGCTGCTTGCATTTAAATCTTTACAAGCGAGACGAGAAATATCGATGAACTTTAATCGCTTGAGAGCAAGAAACATGGTAAAGAGGTTACATTGAATCAAATTTAAAATAAAATATTTTGAGCGCTTTCATCTTTTCTTCTTTTATTCATGCGCAAAATATTCTCATAAAGGCTCTTTTTGCTGCCGGACAAAAAAAAATAAGCACAGTGTACATAAAAAAGTTTAAGGTATTTAACACTCAAACAACCAACCATACAACACACAATCGTCTAAGTGTATATGCGCTGCAGAGAGTATAATTGTGTGCTCTCTCAGCATCTTATGCCATATTCAAAGAAAAGAATTACTGCTTTGGATTTTATCTTTTCCTTGAATTTTTTCATCTTCAACATTGGAGAATGAATACACAAAAAGAACCTGAAGAATTTGAGAGATCTTATTATTATTGTTGGTATTTTTTTTTCTCTTTTACTTCTCTTCTTGCCTCTCTGTTGGCCGTTTTGCGGCCTTTCATATATTGATTTATCTTACGTACATAAGTATGGAATTTTATTT
Source organism: Polypedilum pembai (assembly GCA_014622435.1). Classification (NCBI taxonomy): domain Eukaryota; kingdom Metazoa; phylum Arthropoda; class Insecta; order Diptera; family Chironomidae; genus Polypedilum; species Polypedilum pembai. The sequence goes on along the minus strand of JACWBX010002783.1, from coordinate 2,166 downwards.
AGCTTTTGGACACAGACTGAGAGATGGAAAGAGAGGCGAATCAAAATGTTTTAAATTAATGTAATGACTTTTGAATTATTATTAAGTAAATTTAACTAATTAATTAATGTAAGATGTGAAAAATGAGCAAATTAAGAAAGACTTGTGTTTCACTCATAATTCTTATTTATTTAAGTCTGAATTTTATTATCTCAAGTGATTTAAATCTCAGTAAAGTTTGTTAAATTTTAAACAGTCACAGACTCAGTCGTGTGCTGTGCTGTGCTTTGCTTCTCGAGAAAGATCATTTACAAAACTCAACGCGCTTAAAACACGATAGATGGAACAAAAAGAAAGAAGTAATAACCACGAAATATAAATTTTTTTAAATTGGAAACTGAACAAAAGAGTAACATGAGAAGAAAGAGAAAGAGGAGGAAAAAACTGTAAGAGAAAAAATTTAATACCGTCCTCGTGACTTTGTACTTTATGTTATACGCCGAAGCAAAATTTTATGTTTTGTGATAAAGCAAATGACGAAAATTGCTGTGTTTGCTATAACATAGCATATACAGAAATTCTTTCTCTTCTTTTCTCTCTCTCTCTCTCTCTCAATTGAACTTATCTGTTTAATTTTTTATTACTTATTATTTTTCTTGTGAATAAATATATTCACAATTGTGTAAATAATACGCTCGTCGCTTACTGAGTAAAAAAACTTTATTTTATTCCTCTTCACAAATATATGTAACATTTTCGATCCATGTGTGTACATTTGAGTATTAAGCAAGTAAGTAGTGTTTCTTATATTTTTTGAGTCAGAAGAGATATGATTTTTTTTTTGATATTTAGGCTTAATATTTATTGATTCCACTTTTACTTTATATTTTTTTCTTTCTCTTATCAGACGCGAACATAGAAGTTTAATTAAAAAAATATAAAATTTATGTGTGCACATACATTAAGTAAATATTTATACAATATATAAATTTCTTATCAGTTATTGCACGAGTATTTGTACAGAAGTCATTTGATTCACTTTAGATTCCCAACATCATTCGCAGCAGCAGAAGCAGCGTTGGTGGCTGCTTATTGTACACTTACTTTTGCCTTTCACAAACTCCGACTGACGTTCCTCTTGCGCTTGCTGCCTATTCCGCTCCCTTCTGCCATTATTATTTATATTATTATGAACTTTTGCCAAAATGGGCAGAGGATTGATCAATATCACAAAAAGAATAATATTGAGCGTAATCCCCAGTCTTGTCAAGTTGCACATCATTATGACATCATGCCACACGAGAAGGGTTAAGAGCAGCTTCACAAAAGCTGTAATGGCAAAATGCTTCACTTTGACTGTAATCAATGTTTTCGATTTTTTATTATTTCTGAGATTATTAATCCACACAGAACGAGTGAGCACTATAAAACTCTTATTTATTTTTATCAGTATGTTTTTCACATAATTAAAAAATATTCACATCTTCAAAACAAGTATACACGCACTTGTGTATATACACTTGAAAATAAAATACGTAATATACCACTATAGCACCACTTGTTGCATCAATGTGCAAGTTTATTTTGTTTTCAATTTAATAAATTCACGCAGTTGCAAAAATATGAACTTTTTTGTCACTTTCTTTATTTATTTTTTTCTTTCTTTTCTTGTACAATTTTGTGATCAGCTATTCACTATTTCTCTATGTAACCAGCAAAGGAGAAAAAAAAATTATAAAAATTGTTTGAAAAACACAACACGATCGTGCATTTCAACGGCTCAACTAAAACTAAAACATTTCAGGTTGTAAAACTTTACGCGATTCATTTATTCAGGTTTTTACCCTACACAATTATAGGAATTTTGTGTAAATACTTGTTGTCGCGCGAGAGCCAACTAACACACCAGAGCAGTACAAGCAACATTGAGCTTTTCGAAACAAAATGGAATATGAAAGAGAGATCTCTCTGGGTATTGGTTTTCAATATATATGTTTATATGTACTATCTCTTTTGGACAAGAAAAGAAAAAAAAATATTACACAAAAAAAGTGATCTCTTTAAATAAAAGAGGAGAACAAAAACTATTTCAGGTATACAACATCATCATGAACAATACAAGAAATCAGGTAAGAAGATGTACATTTCTCATTTCTTTTACTTTGGCTTTTCAAAAATGAAAAAAAA
>JACWBX010002782.1:23682-38452 GCA_014622435.1 Polypedilum pembai | reverse complement strand
AATTAAACATAAAATACAATTACTCAATTTTCATTTTATTTGTCCGAAATAATAGTAAAAAATATTTCAAAAAGTGTTTTAAAATCTATGAAATGGACATTAAGCTTGCATAACACTAGCAAAGCTTTCAAGGTTCTCCAATTTTTTTAAATGCATGCGTATATGAGAAAATTATTGGTTAAATTTAGAAACACAACTGCTAATGAGATGTGCGCGAGAATAATGGATATTTTGCAAATTCATGATTGGATTCTTCGTGATGGAATTTTAAATTTTAAGACTAGCAAGTAGCAAAGTTTAAGTTTTCAGAGTGGTGGAATTTAAAATTTAAAGTAAATTCCAGTAAGAATAGTAATTGTACCAGCAGAATTAAGATTGCGCAATTACTTCAACCAAAATATCATATTAATGAGATAAAAACCTTGAGACACACTCCCCTGTTATATACTCATATTAGTCATTCTGTGCCAACCACACAGTGGCATAAATTCAGTTTAGAAGTATTTTATGCAAACAAGTCAATTTTTTTTGTTTCCTACTTTGCTCAGTGGTTTTCTTTTTAATGCCCTTCTGCGTTACATTAACTTAATTTTAGAAGGCTTCAAGTTGCACAACAATGAAACTTTAAAATTTCTTAAATTGCCGCTCATAGAATGCATTTCAATTAATCACATTGTAAGATTTAATAACTCAACATTTAATTTTTTTTATATGATTCAACAACAAAAATAGAAGATTTATGTTCATTTCAATGCACTGTTATGATTCTTAGTATCTTACATTTAACGTCTTCATTGTATGAGCAATTTTGTTAGAGGTGTGTTAGATCTCATAGCCCATTGAGTTGATTGTTAGCGCCTCAAAAATACTTACATTTTTATTTTTTGTTTACTTGCAATATTTACGGAATCTAAAAAGTTTGTTTTTTGCTATTTGGGTTAGCAGATCCGTCTGTCTGTGGCTAACTTCCTGAAAATGTTCCCTATTGACCAGATGCTGATCGACTCATTGTTGATCTGATATTGTAATTATACGTTTTATTGAATTTTGTTAAACTTTTAAAGGAAAACAAAGACAAATATGAAGAAATTTTTCTCAACAATTCTTATTTGATCATTATTAAATTTAGGCCTGAAGCTTAAATTTCACTGATCATTAAGCAAATGAAAGAAACTACTTAAGAAAAATTTCATTTCAATTATTGCAAAAAATAACAATTTTTATGATAATAAGAATTTGCTCATTGAATGCTTTCATTTGCAAACTATTATATTTTCCATCTTCTCTTCATAACACAGAGATATTTAAATTCGCTTCATTAAATTTCATCAGCTTTTGCACTACACTCGATTGACTACTTTTTTGCAACAATAAAAACATTAAAAGAAGTTGAAGAAGCAAAGTGAAAAGATTTATAAAAGACTTTTTTTTAATAATTTCACTCATTTATAGACACTGCTTCAAAATCTTGATTTTGTTACAAGAAAATTAACAACGAAGAAATGTTAATTAGGCAGAAATTGACCGTTAATTGCTGTTTTTTTACATACATACATTCGCATAAAAATTTAGTTTTAATTGACTGCATTTGAATATGTTGCTGTTTATACCAATTGTTAATTTTAAATAATCAGAAGACAAATTTTTTAAGCGTCATTGATTAATCATTGATTCGTAGCAAAGGAGATTTTAATTACTGTTTGCAATATTTTTTTATTCAGCAAAAGTCATCAACCCACTTAATAGTCAGTGTTTCTTTTTCTTCTTCTTCCTTCTCTCAGTCATGTTCGTTTCGCATAGCACTTGCATAATTGCAATTGAAATGCAACTCTTAAGTGTGAAAAAGAGCGCGTTAATGAACGATTGTTTTTTTTTATTCATAGAAAGAAGCTCAGTTGTATTTTCATGCCATTATTATTGTCTACTTTCAGGACCTCAACCTCGAACTGAATTCCATCGATTGTCTCCATCGTTTGAAACTTGATTCACTCGCTGTCGATTAAAAATGAGTTGACAAGCCAACAAAAGAGAAGGCGTGGAATTAGAAACAATTTAGAAATACAACAACCTTAGAAAATCTAATTGAGAGCGTACAATTAAAGCCAAATAAAATAAAAATTATGGCGTTAATTTACATTTTTCTACTTTTCCTTGCAACTTCAGCTGACTTTCCGAGACTGCATGTAGAAGGCCGCTCGGTAATTAAAGAAGCTGTAACAACTACAGAAGTATATGATGAATTAACAACGGAAAGTGCACTTGCTGATTCAGTTGATACGACAATTGCTTCTTTAACGGATCAAATTAAAGAGACTTCGACAGCAACAAGTAGCTCAAATAACAATGGCATCACATTAGACATAAGCAGGTAAGAAAAATACTAAGAATTAACATAATCATCATAATCGTGTTCATTATTTTATGAATAAGAATTTACAAATGAGCTGTTTTGTTGCTTAAGACAAATGCTTCATCTTTGTGATTCACATGCAGATTTAAAAGCTACTGTTCTCATTATTAGAGCGTCAAAAATGTGACACAATACATGTTTAGAATTTTTCTCTTTATGCCAATTGTCTGAACTCGAGTAAACAAACACAAATAATTGTTAGAAATGCAGTTATTAATGCACAATGAATTAATTGTGTGAGAGAGACATATTTTTAATTGCATATAACTACTTTTTTATTTCATTGAATGTCATGTTAGAAATCAAGATAAAGTATAATGATTTCGAGCATATGACAAAATTTTGCTGCAGTCAATTAAATATTAATGGTTTGACTCGCGGGAAAAAAGAATTTTACCATTGATTGCATTACTGCGTGTACACGTGGATCTGATAAAAGGTCATCGTGACAAAATATTGTTATTATGAATACGCACATATGTATTTTATATGACCTTATGTGAGTTAGTTTGTGTAATATGACCACCTGACGCTGCCAAATTAAAAGCTGTTGAAATAAATAATGATTGTTTAAATCAAATATTTTTGTTTATGAATGAAGAATCTTATTATTGAAGTTTTTAATCAATGATATTTGGCTTTAATACACAATACCACTATAATTTGTTCATTTACTTAATATAGAGGGGTGTCTAAACATTATCTCGCATCTGGAAAAGCCCAAAAGATAGAAAAATATTAATTAAATTGTCACATAAAAGCGACGTCTCGAAAAACAAACAAAATACTTTAAAAATCAATTGTCATTGAAATGAAATAAGCAAGCATGTAGATATGCATAAACAATGACAATAATAATATTTTTCCTTTCTCTGCATTGTCTACATTTCGCGTGACTCTTGTCAGTCTCAATAGAGAGCCACAGGAGAAAAATAAAGAGTTTGTCTTTTAATGCTCTATGTTTAACCAGTCAGCCATCATGCAGTTAGCGATATCTCTTCACTTTAGCTTTATTTGTACCATCTGCGTCATTTATTGAAGGTTATATGCGATTTTGTAATTTTTAGACTTCCTTTGAAGATATTTTTTTTTTCATTTGATGAGTGACGTTTGTGGTGTGTTTAATTAACAACTTTGACTCAATGCATTGCTCTGTCTGTCTTTGTATGCGTGTTATTAATACAATTACAATGTGTCATATTTATTAACACTCTTACGTAACAAGGAACTCATTTACTTGGTTTTATTTTCGTCTATTTATCAGGAAATGAGCAATATAATAAAATTATTTTCATTTCTTTTTTCACTTTTACTTGTTTATTTTATTGCATAGATTTACATCACCACCGAATAGGTCACTTTATGAAGAATTAAAAGCAGAAGAAGAAGCATATGCAGCAACGTCAAAGCCACTATTTACATCATTAGAATTTGAATTATCATCAGAGAATAAATTCGCTAGAAATATATTAGACGAGAATGAAACATCGACTGAAGTGAATCTCGAGAATGATTTCAAAATGAATGAAAGTGACTTTAAGAACAATGCAACCAAAGAAGAACATCATCAAATAGATGAGGTTCGAATTGATGAAAAAACTATCAAGTACAGTTCACGAAATCATTCATCGCCAATCGAGAGTGACTATGATATGGATGAGGCAACGACCTCAGCACCATCGACGAAAAAGGGAAAGTACCTTGATTTAATGCCTCCAGGCGAGGACAATATGAACATGAACGCATCATTGCCTAACGCGGCAGAAGTATGGGCATTGGCTGGATTGCGAGAAGTAGATTCAAGAAAGCAAGCAAATGATGAAGAGAAAATAAACAATGATGTGGAATTGTTGAGCACTCATATGAATAATACTGCAAAGAGTTTACTTGATTGGACTGAAATTGCTAAAATGGATAATGAGACAACAATTGAAGCAACAACAACAACATCAACGGCGGCACCAATAAGACAGCAACATTATCATAATCATCGCCTTGATGATCCATTCACAGCTGAGAATAAAGAGGTAGCTGTATCGACTATATCTGCAACTATAAAGAGCACACTTGAAGATAATAGAATCGAATTAGAGCATGAAAATGTAGAGTTTAATACAAATAAATCGCAACCAGTCATTTCGCGAATCGATACAGAAATCTTCAACATAAAATCAAGTGAAGAGAATGTTGATGTTGAGCTATTGCCGCTAAATAATCGCAATGATAACGGAAAAGTGCAAAAGAAAGAGAATTTAATTGAGAAAATTATGGAATATGATTTAACAACCACCGAGTCAAGTGAGAAATATACAACGCCGCTATCGCTACTTTTGGATGAAAATGAAGAGGAACAAACCACATCAATGGAAAGTGTTGAAGCTGATGTTGTATCAACAACACCGAGCAGTGGTAGTGATGGATTTACAATTATTGGTGAAGATGATGATGAAAGTAATGAGGCGAGAGATAATTTTGTGGCTAAAAGAACAATCACTGAAATACCTGACTTAAAAACTGAAGAATTCACCATTTCGACAATTGTTCGTACACCAATTACAACAACAGCTTTACCTTCTACTGTTGCAGTTACCACAGCAACCTTTTATGATATTACTACCACAACTGATGAACCGAAAGTTACCGAGAAATTCAACAGATCGATTATGGTAACGAAATCAATTTCAATGAGACTTGCAACAACAACTAAACAGCCTGATGAAATTGATAATACCACGACTGATAGTAGTGAAATTATTTCTTCAACTACAGAAAAGTATGAAGAATATTCAGAAGCAGCAGCCTCAAGTATTAGTCCAAGCAGCACACCTGTTGAAATTACCGATGATGATAAATTTAAATACAATACATTGCTGCCAGATACGACTAATTTTATTAATTTATTAGATACATCACGTGCTGGCAAGAGTGGTGGAGTTGAAGTAAATGATACTGAATTAAGCAAAGAGAATTTAGGTGGTGAAGGATCATCAAATAATGTTGCGATCATTTCAATATCTGTTAGTGTTGTTGTTTTTATTCTACTTGCTGCTGGAGGATTTGTAAGTTCAAAGTTAAATTTCTAATTGAAAAACAAAAAATTCTAAAAAAATTTTTTCAGCTACTTTTCAAAAAACGAAAGAAGCAGTTGACATATGGACAAAGATGCAGACCAGTTGGTCTTGATGCATATAGTTTAGATAATGTGTCAGTTTTCAACAGTGTCAGACGCAAGGCAAATGCTCTGAGACTCTCAAAAAGATCTTATGGAAATTCAGCATTTGAGGATCCTGTAAGTTTTCACATAATTAATTAAAGATAAATCCACAAAGATACTGTCAATCATTTAAGTTAACAAACAAATTTTTTTTCTCTCGGACAGAGTCTTCAAAGCAACGTCCTCGATTATCAATCATTGCAAGATTTTGCAAAGAAAAAGACATCAATACACGATGAGTTCAAGGAAATTCCTCAAGTGACTGTTCGTGTCGAGGAGGTACCAGAGAATTGTGAGGATAAGAACCGTTATGCGAATGTTGTTCCTCTTCCCGAGACTCGGGTTCATCTCCAGCGATTGAATGATGTTGAGAAGACAGAGTATATTAATGCCAATTATGTTAAAGTGAGTGAATGCTTGTGAAAAAAAGCTCATGCTGTTTGCTGATTCACATCGGAATATTTTTTGTTTTTTGTTGTTATAGGGTCCAAAAGATAATACAAACTATTATATTGCTACTCAGGCGCCGCTAGAAAATACTGTATCTGACTTCTGGCGCATGATTTGGGAACAAAATTCGAAAGTCATTGTGATGATCACTGATCTCACTGAGAATGGTGTAGAAAGATGTGCGGAATATATTCCCGCATCTGTTGTTCTCGACAATTCATCAACATTTGGCGATTTCAATGTCACTCTAAAGAGTCGAGAAGTTAAAGGTAAGTATGCGGTCTCACAGCTTCATCTTAAGAATCTAAAGACAAACACGTGGCGAGAGATTATGCATTTATGGTACTCATGGCCCGAAAATGGTTGCCCAACTGACGATGCAAGTATTATTACCATGCTTCTTGAAGCACGCAGTTACTTGAGAACATCACTTCCCGAGCAATTAGATGAAAATAGTAATGCTGAAAATAACAATAATGTTAACGACAAAGAAAAACTTTCAACACTTGACAAGACAAAATCATTACAGAGAATTCAAGGGTAAAAAGTTTTAGAATTGAAATCATGATTCGAAAACTTTAATTAATTTTTATTTAACAGACCACTCACAGTTCATTGTTCACCTGGTACTGGTCGAACAGGAACATTGATTGCATGTGATATAGTCTTACGAATGCTCGAAACACCACCGCGACAAATCGACATTCCCCAAATTGTGTATCACGTTCGACGTGGTCGTGCAAACGCTGTGAGAACAAAAGACCAGTACGAGTTTATTTATAGCATTGCAAACGCTTATGCAATCAAGTTAAATACCACACCAGCTGAAACCTAAAGCCCATTTGAGATATTATCTTTACTATATAGAATGCAGTTATCAAAGACTTACAATGGAGAGAACAAAAAATGACCTTAGACGGCAGCTGACAATCAAAGTTTTTTTTAGAGTGAATTGAATAGCTAATTGTGGCTCATTTTAATTGTCAATTGCATTTATTTACCTTTTCAAAAGGAGAAAAATACTTGTCTTTCGTTCTATTGTAATGTTGAACGTAATGTTATTGATATATTGTGATATTTTAATTATTGATGATTATTCCTATGTCAAATAAACTTTTCAACTATCTAAATATATTTGTTATAAATAGTGTAATTAATAAGCCTCATAATTAAGTTAGATTGTATCTTTTTTGATTGAAAGACAACTGGATAAAAATTTACATTGCATATCACTCAACTTGCTGAAAAAAAATTTGAAACTTGTATTATGGAATAAATGAAAATTTATAAAGAATAACTGTTTTATTTTTTTTTCAAGATGATTTCTCATCTCAAATCCGTTGTTTATCAAAAATTTCTTTATTGTCAAAAAAATTGTTAATTGCACAAAAATTTTATTTGCACATTTTCACATTGTTTTTTTCAGTTAATTTCTAAAGAAAGGTTGTTAATATTTGAAAACCACAAGATGATCGAAATCATTGTGTAAATAATTAAATTTTACCATAATTGTTATTTTATAACTATGAAAATTGCTTAAATTCTATTTAAAATCATTTTTTCCAATTTTTAATTCAATCAAAATTTTCGCGCAAAGGCTTTTCAAGATAAGATGCTTTTGTTAAGATGCTCAGTCCTCATCTTTCTTTTCTCTATTTTACTCGATAATCGACATAATAGTAGCGATTTAAAAAATACGTAGTTTGAAATTGAATGCAATTGACCTGATGAGTATAACTTTTAAAATGACACTTCATTCAATTTCAATCTACGTTACAAAATAAATTTTTTATTCAATTATATTAGTAAAGTATACAAATATCATTATGACTAGATGTGGATACTAAATAAAAAAATTAATTTCTTTTATTTTAAAAAGAAACTTGAGAGACGAAAAAACTACGTATCACATCTTATTGATATTGGTTCATTGTGTTTTTTTGTTCGATTATTAAGTATATGTTTTTGGCTTTGATTTTGATCTGAAAGGCATTAATTTTTGATCAAATTCTTTTTAGTTTGTTGATCAAAATTCTAAAATTTTTTCTTCAAATTTCCAAATTTTGCAACAAATAAATTTGTTCAACAAAAAATTCTTTTTTAAAAGTTATAAGCTAAGGGTATTTAGTGGTAAATATGGTGCATACTGCATTTCATAGTGATTTTGTATGTATAAGACAAAGGAACACAAAATATTGAGTTATGTATCGAATATTTAAGTACTTATTGCTTAAACGGAAGCTATCGCACTATAAGGCGGGCTTATAAATACTAAACAAAATGTTAATTTTTCCTGTATCAAAAAATTTGTGTTAATATTTTTTAAATATCCAAATCTTCCCATTCCTCCTTTTGTCGTTCTGATAACTCAATTTTAAAGCTCACTTTTGCTGCCTTAAGAATATCGTAGCAAATTCCAGTCAATGGATTAAAACGGAGATCAACCCATTCCAGTGAGTTGTTTTCAACATCCAGCATATCGAAGTCAATTTCAATGATCTTATTTGTATTAGCATTAAGTTTCTTCAGCTTTCTCATTTTGAATACGACAGGTGGAAGTGAGAGGAAGCTGTTATGTGAAATATCTAATGATTCAAGAGATGCCAAATCTGAAAGCTCATCTGGTAATTTTGCCATTTGGTTGTTTGATAAATTCAGTTCTAAAAATAAAATTTTTCATGCGTATTTTTCATGTGGTTTAGGAAAATTTTTCTCTTTTTTACCTGTAATTAAATTGAATTTGACAGCGAATTTTGGTGGAATTTTTGTTATCACATTTCCACTTAAATCACAACTTTTCAACTCTGTGTGACGCATAAGATGATAGACTGCATCAGGTACTTGAATTAATGAGCATTCTGATAAATCTGCAAGTGAAAATTAAACATAAACAGAAATTAGAAATTATGAAATAAATTATTGCACTTTTTTTCACTTTGAACAACCTAATTTTTGACTTTCGTTTGCACTTTCGCATCGTTTAACAACTTCAGTTACTTGATAAGCCATTATTATCTGTTTTCTGACATAGATTCTAATTTTAAATACTGAATTTTCGTAATTTTTTCTCTTTTTGTTCGTACACAAACATGTTGATCATTGAGAGATAAAATATGCGCTTGTGTGAGTGAATTTTATATTGTCGGAGCTTATAAATAAATTGAAGCTTGGAAATTATTTTTAATTTAATTTTTAAATAAGCGAATTAGAATTTTTAGATTTTTAAATTAAAAAAAGTAAGAAACAAATAATATTTTAACTTTTTTGATCCAAGATAAAATTTTATAGAAATCTAAAAAACTAATGATATAAGTATTAGAATGGTGAAGGAATCTAAAAATATTTAATTATTCCATTATTTTTTAAAAATAATTTTCCGCTTTTTACATTAATTTTTCGACGCAATTCAACACTCCACATGCTTTTTTGTGTTTAAGGTTCAACAAATATTATCATCACGTTCTGACAAACGCACGTCTGAAAACATTTTTCAGATTTGAATTTCCGTATGATTTTGTGTGTTACTTTTTAAAAATGAATTTTCAAAAGAAATATCTACGTAGTAAATAATTTTTAAAAAACGTAAAATGTTGATATCTTGTAAAACAAACTAAAAACATCATTTCTATTACGTTTTTGCTCTTGACAATGGCTTTGGGTTGCAAAAAAGTGTCATGACTTCTCTAGTTAATGCAATTAATTCTTTCATTTTTTCATAGCAATTAATTTTTAATTGAGCATCTCGTTGACAGAAAATAGTATTAAAATATTTTAATATTTTGCTAATTGAAAGTGTTTTATTATAATGATAAAGTGCAAATTGAATCTAGATAGTAGCGATATTAATGAAAGTAATTTTCCCACGTAAATAATTTGATATCATTCCTTTGTTTGTTTACTGCACAGTAATACAATATTGACAAATAAGTTTTCAGTAGATAACTGTTTAACTGTTGACGCATACAACCAGTCATATAATTAGTAATTAACCACAGAAATGTATGAATTTCCTAATATTTTGTATAAATCAAATGAGGAAATGTATATTGACGCATGTAAGCTCATTAAGAACAAAGAAAAATTCTTTCACTTTTCGTGAGATGAAGGAAAAAATTAACTTTTTTGATATTTATAGAAAGAAAATTCTCTAGAGAGATAAAGAAAGCAAGACATCGTCACAAAATATCATCATCATTATATTCATATGAAATGAGTGTGAAAATTTTCCCTTCTCATCTCTTTTAAATCTCACATGGTCAATAAACAGCAAGAGAGAAAGAAAAAAAAATTTTCTTCGTTTTTTGGAAAATCTACGTCGTTGTGAAAATACTGTTCCCATTCTGGCAGTAATTTATTTTTTTTTTAAATTTTCAACTTGAAACTGTGCCAAAAGAGATATTTTCCATTATGCGGGACAAAGGAGGCAAAAAATACATCACGGAACTGCGACTCACGAGGAAATTTTTACAACATGTCACAATTTTTCCGCATTTCCATCGATCAGTAGCAAAATTTTGCTTTGCAAAATTTGAAAAGTCAACAATATATTGTAGACGGCATGGCGACAATTTTTGTGAACGCTTTGCTGATAAGTCGTGTTTGGCAAAAGTTCAAAAAGAAATAAAAGTTGTTAGAATTGCGTCTAATGAACTCTTTCATTTTCACCTGACTATGAAAAGTCGTCAATGAGTGCGAAATGAAGTCAATAAACTCGTATATTGATCGTCAATGCAACAGACGCTTAAAAAGAAGCCTTGAAGTCAGAAAATCGCACCAGCAAAAGAAGTTTTAATTCACCCAAGCGTTAATTAATTACAAAAGGAAAACAAACATTTCTCACACATCTGTTTCTCTCTCTTTCTCATATGTATGTGCACATGGGTTTGCTTTTTGATTCAGATATGCAATAAATAAATGTGTAGAGTGAATGTCGTAAAAGCCCCTCATGGTATTAATAACCCAAATATTACTTGTGCTCAATTCACTCGACTTTGCTCACTCGTCAATTGCCCAATTTTCCGACCAACAACTCTCGCAAAGCATTGCGCGAGTTGCAACAATGGAACTGCTGTTTCATTATTCTACGTATATTTCAATGTTTGTCTGTATATCTGCATTGGCAATTATTACAATTTTGTTTTTTATTTTGCCTCCTCTCGATTATTCACTTAATCATTTAATAAAATTTTCCTTTCTCTCTCGCTTGCTCTTTTGCGCTTTAAATGTTGCTTCATTAGACAAAGAGTAATTTTAAAAAACTGAAAGAGTAAATGAAGCACTGGAAATATAAAAAATCAATCGTCTCATAAAAACTCTTTTTGTATTACATGTTTTCATCAAAGTTTGCTTTTTTAATCAGCTTAAGTTGTAATAATTATGTAAATTTGTGAAATTAGCTCAGTTAGAAGTGTTGTTATTTATTGATGAAATTGGGTGATTTCAAGAAGGTGTAAAAATATTTTTATTGCATTAAATGATTCATTCGATTACTAATGATTAGATTATTAAAAGCTTTGTTTGACAATTTAACTTAAAGAATTTTTTAAATTTAGGAAGTTTTAAAAGAAAGAAAAGTTATTCAAAAATATCGTATTTCGTCCTTCTAAAATTTAAAAATCTATATAATCGGGCAGTATAGTAAACGCCTTGAAAACTATCTCATGTGTGAGTAACTGTTTAAGTAGCTTTGCTTGAGCACTCAATAAGCCAAATTTTGATTTATATCTAAGTTTGATATCACTGAAATAGTACGGATGTATTTTGATTGTTTATTTTGCGTTCTTTTTTCACCTTTGTTTGATTCACATTTTTAAAAATGACTCAGTTCGTTTATGATCTGTTTATTTAAGTATTGTATATATGCGGGAGGAAAATTAAAAGATTTTTGAAACGATTTATTATTAGATCAATGACCGAGAGTGTTCAATATCACTCATGGCAATGATTTGATGACTTTTAAGATGCTGCCTTGAGAATCTTGATCTTAATTAAAAGCATTGTGAAGGTCTATGTCTAGTATAATGTTGCTTCTCTCTCTTATGCAATCTTAATTGAGTTTTAAGCCTCACTAGTGATAATCAATAGAGAGTAAATTATGGTTGAGATCAAAACATAGCAATCGATGCTATTATTATGATATTATTGAGATTATATAAAGAAAGAGAGCAATAAGCAAACATTTCCGTAGCAGCAGCAATAGTATCAGTCCAAAGATTTATGGTTGGAAGAAAAGCAGGAAATTTCACTTTTTCTTTCTTTCATACAGCCGCTAACTAGCTTGTGACGACAATACAAGCGACAATTTCATTTGCGTCGCATGAAATACAAACTCACCCAAATTGCTATTCTCTTTGGCATCTTCACATCGCGTCACAACACGAATGATTCCTTTTCCTGCGATAGTTGCGACTGGTGTTGCTCCATTTTGTGTCAATCTATCGATAATAGTATTTTGGCGGCTGTTATTGTTGTTAGAATCATCGTCATTGTTCCCATTGCCAGAATTATTATTGTTGGTTGTATTTGTGATATCGTTTCCAAAGAGTGGCCTCATTATTAATGATTTTTTTTTTCACTTGCTTTGATATGTTCTTGGAAATATTTTTTCAATTATTTTCGCTATAGCACCTTGAAAAATTTTAAATTTTTTCAATTTTCTTTTTTCTCTGATTTTCCTTGACTCAGGTTTTTCAGCAAAAAATTATTTTTTAGATTTTTCCTTCTTTTCACTTGAAAGATTCAAATAAGACTGAAAATATCGAGCCAAAAAGATTTTCTGCCTTTCGGAGAATTAGTTTTTATTTTGTGTTGTGTATCATTATATTTCTCACTCTCTCACTATTTTTTACTACGTCGTTTACAGCAATTTTTGTTTCATGTGATTTCTGTATACACAAACAGCTGATTTTCTTCTTTCTTTAACGCATGTATAACATATGAGCGAGTGAGACAGCATAATAACAAAACTCTTTGTTTTGAGTTTCGACTCTCACAATTGCAGGTTTTCTCTCGCAATGAATGTTGCGGTTGTATTGTGGACATTTAAAAAAACTTCTTTTGTATGTGCGTAATAAGTGTAGCGAAAAACGAGTTTTTTAAAGAGCTCACCGAAAATTTTTACTTTTTGTTTTTGTCTCTTTTGTTCTCATCTCTCGTCTATTTTTATTTTAATTTTCCGGAAGTTTGCTGAACCTGAAGTTGAACTTTTCCATGTGATGTTGTTTAATAGAAACAAGGAGAAAAGGGAAAATTCCCTGAGTGTTGACAATAATCTTTTTAGCCTTGATTACACAAAGAATTGAAACTTAATTCTGTGGGTGTTCATTGCTGTGTAATTATTTTAAATATTTATTTATCATTCTTCTTTTTGTAAAAGATTTTTTAAATTCTATCATAGTTTAAATTTCATCATTTTAAAAAATTTTTGTAAAAATTTGTAAAACGCATGAAAAATAAAGAGTAGCAATTGTGAATGATATAAGTAGATTGAGTAAAAAGAAATAAGCTGCGTAAAAAATTACTCATTTTCTATGATTTCGGTACATAATTATAGACTCTCATTGCGTGTTTTTTGACAGTTTACAAAAACAAGCGGAGCGTTTGATGAAGAATTTTGAACTGGAAATTTTTCATTATAAAAAAATAAAATGAAATGTTTTTATGATAAAATCATCTTTTGTCTTTATTTTCAATTCCTTTCATTTAAAAACCTTAAATTTTTTGCTTCTTTTCAAGAAACTTAAGAATAATAATAACCACAATAACTTTCTCTCTTGTATTTCTTTGAATTCAACTTTTCTCTCAAAATTTTTTGGGGTTTTGCGCTCGAGTTGGTGCTTTTTTTGTGATTTTGAGAGAAATAAAGTTCCTGCTAAGAATACAAACTTTTTTGCTGTATTTTTCCTCATTCATGCATAAAATTATGTTGACAAACAATAAATATTGGCAGAAATAGAAAAATATAAAAAGGTATAAATGTATAGTTAATGCATATAAGTAGATAATACAGATAATGCAATAGAGCAAGTAAGAATTCTTATAGCCAGTCACAAGGTTTTTTATAGCAAAATATTTTGTTATTTTTTAATTTTTTCGTTTGTAAATAGAGAATAAAATTATTTTTTCTCTCTTCTGGTTAAAATGCAAAAGCGATTGAGCGAAATATGTGGGAATGGATTTTGAACAGATTTTTTTGAACTTTTATAAGAGTTAATTTTATATATATTTTGTAATTATTCATACTTATTGAATTCTCTGAATATTAATTTTATTTTGAATAAAATAAAAATAATTTTGTTTTAAATCAAAAAATTCAAATAATACCATTAATAAGATGATCAAATCGATCTTATATAAAATTTCAATTTAAATCAGTTCTAATTAGGGGTTTACAATTTCCCGGGAATTGAGAATTCCGGGAACGGGAACGGGAACGGGAACGGGAAAAGCAGGCCGGGAACGGGAAATTCCCGGGAATTTCCCGGCTTCTATTTTTGCTAAGAAGTGACCATGACTGCTTGAAAAATTGGTCAAAAAAGGTGTTTTCTGAATAAACCAATTTTCATTAGAAATTTGAAAAAGTTTTACCAAAAAGATTTAAATTTTGAATAAAAAATTTTTTGCCAAAATTTTTGAAAAAATTGTTAAGAATTGATTTATTCTTCATAAATTTAATTAAAATTGCTTTTGTGAAAGTT
>JACWBX010002782.1:5507-23662 GCA_014622435.1 Polypedilum pembai | reverse complement strand
CTCTTCTGGTTAAAATGCAAAAGCGATTGAGCCAAACATGTGGGAATGGATTTTGAACAGATTTTTTTTGAACTTTTATAAGAGTTAATTTTATATATTTTTTGTAATTATTCATGCTTATTGAATTCTCTGAATGTTAATTTTATTTTGAATAAAATAAAAATAATTGTGTTCTAAATCTAAAATTCAAATAATATCATGAATAAGATGATCAATTCGATCTTATATAAAATTTCAATTTAAATCAGTTCTAATTTAGTTATGTGAGAGTTTAACAGATCTCAATTTTTAAATTTAAATAGATGTCATTCTCAATAAAATTCTAATTATACTGATTATCTATCAATTAATTATTATTGAACTCTCAATCGCTTTTTAAAATAGAAATGCGCTAAAAATTCTTTCATTTCCTTAAGAACGTTCTTCTTTTTCTTTAGAAAACATCAATTTAATTTGTAAATTTTTGTGTTTGTTCTCAAATATTAGAAGTAGAGATAAAATACGTATGTAGCTTTACTTGTTGCTAATATACGGCAAGAGGAAGAGGGAAAATGTTTTTTTTTTATAATTTACATATTAGATTGTGTATTTTGCAAGCCAGAACACAGATGCAGCATAATAACAGATAAAATTTGTAGTCTCTCTTCAGATCGATCATCCAGCGGCATAATCTTAGCTGTTGCTATACCATTGGTTGCTTTTTGTGCATTCTCAGAATCTTTTATTAGCGCTTGATTTTTTAATTTGGTATTATGTTGGTAATTTGTTTCACAATCAAGAGCAATGCGAAGTTTTGAAAGCTATAATTACAAAATTAGTAAAAAAATTAGTAAAAAATTTTTTGAATATGTGCATGCATATTACTTACCAATTGATTAATTTTATGCAATCTTTCATCGCCCTCGTAATCAGGATAAAGATTTTCACTTGATATTTTTGCCATATCCATTAAATTATCCAAACTTCCCCAGGACATCAAAGGTTCAGTTAAAACTTTAATTTCTTCACAGCTCATTTCTTTCTTGTCATCTGATATCAATTCTAGTCTTCTTACAACTTCACCAAATGGATTTAAGTTCTGTGTGATGGATGGCTTACGTGATGGTGTGTGTTGTGGTGTTGGAGGCAAGCTTTTACTATTTTGAGTCAGTGATGAGACAATTGTTGGAATATTTAAATTATTTGCTGAATTAACTCGCTTTATTCCTTGTGCCAAAAGATCACTGAAAGATTGTCGATGACCAGTAAGCTTTGAAGTATCAACTGCCTCATCTGCCATTTCATAGTCATCTTCATCATTGCCATCAGCTGAAGTTACTTTAAAATCAGGCTGAGGACTTTGTGACAAATCGTCAATCCCGCCACTGCAAACAGTTGAAAGCTGACATCGAACAATGCACTTTTTGTGACAACTCATTGAACACTCACGACATTGGACGGCATCTTTAAGCCAAATTTTCTTTCCACAAAAATCACACTGTGTTGAACGATTGAAATGAGTTGGAATGAAATCGTGTTTTTTATTCATCACTAATTCATTTTTTTCAACATCATTTTTATCCTGTGATCCTTGATTTGTCAAGTATTTTCCCTTATTACTGACTTCTTCATTCGAATTTTTGCTCTCTTGTTTAGAAATCACATCAGATGGTGTCCAGACAAAGCTTATGCATGCATCGCCAAAGCAAATTTGTGATGAAAATCCTGATTGACTTGAAAGTGGATGATTTGATAATTCAGGAACTTCCGGTGGATTCAACATATATTTTTCAATGTATAAATGTGAGTCGCTGCATTCAACCAAGACATTTTCAAGTGGTATATTGAGATAGCCGAGAAGCATATTGTCACTCTTCACTGAACGTCCAAAAACATTGAGGTTCAGATAAATGTAGTTAGAATTGAGATTAAAAATTGTCACATCATTCATTTTTATAAAATTTGAACTTGAACAGTCGATCGTTGAATGTTGTGGCATGTGATTGGGATTGTTGTCGATGATTATTGGCGTTTTCTTTGGCGTTTCGTCTGCATATGATTCACTATTATTGCGAAGAAGTAAACCTTTAGATTTTTCACTGATAACTTTACGTGGAGAAGTTGATGGTGTGCTACTAATACTTGATTCACTAGATGAAGCTGTAGTTTGCTTTTGTCCTTCAATTTGAACTGACTCGGAATTTTTGGAAAAACTTATATTAATAGTACTGTTTGTACTTGTTGTTGTTGTAGTTGGTGCATTCATATCTTCATAGACATCAATGAAATCTTCAAGAATCGCATCATTTTTGATCACTCCATTGACTATTCTTCCAACTCTCATTGTAAATGCGGATTTATTCAGACTTTTTAATAACTTTGCCACATGATTTATATTTCGACATTGACGCCCCTCAATTGAAAGCAAAATATCGCCACGTTTCAATTGTGCTACAGCTGCTGGTGTATTTGGAATAATTGTCTCAATCAAAATCTCATCTTTTGTTTGATTAAATATGATTCCAATTTGTTGATTTTTTGCTTTGTGAATTTCAATTTCAAGTAAAATTGAAAAATTTTGATTGTCAATTTGATTAGCTGTGACAAATGGGTAACGAGAAAGTGTCAATGTTGCAAAAATTTGTGTAATATGTGATGGAAAATTTAATCGAGTCAAAGTTCTTAAAGTAACTTCCAATGTTCCTGTTGACTGAATTGGTATATCAATTTCATCATAAATGAGACGACTAAAGAATGGCTTGAACCTCAGTTTATAATTTGGCAATGTATGTTCTCTTCTAATTGCCTTTTTTACAGCTGTTGATATCAAACTTGTCACATTTGATTGCATTTGTCGTCCTTGAATTTGTGATTCTATTGCCAAATCAATTAGCGGCTCATTTATAAAGCTAAGAGACCAATGAGTAAATGGCTTTCGTGTGAATTGAAGGCGTGCCTTTCCAGTCAACTGTTTCACTAAAATATCGAAGTTTAGCTTGAGATTAGAATTTATGAGCTATAAGGAATTTTACCTCGCATTGACAAACTGCCTTTCTTTCCAAGAACCATATCAGCGTCAATTTTCAATTGAAAGTCGCCTTTATAGTGAAGATCCATCAAAATATCAAGATTCTCGATGTGACCCTCAGTGTGTAGTTCAACATTCGATAATTCTAAACTTCTTATCTCTGGAAATTGACTGCCCAAATCTAGCTCACTTATCTTCAACAAATAAACAACTTTCAATAATATTGTCATAAAAAAACATCAACATCAACATACAGTGAGTTTTGAAAAGAACTTTCCAATTGTCGTTTTTGTCAAGAGTTCATCCAACTCTAATGAGAGTTTTCTTATAAACCATTTTCTCACATTGTTCGAATAACGGAGTTCAAAGAATAAAAATTGTAAGATTAAATTGACACTTTTAATTTGCGATGTTTTTTCATCGAGGTTTGTTGTGTTGTTAAGTAGGCCATCCATTAATGCCTGCAAGAAAAGAAGTCATGAATAATTTATACGTCCAAAAAAACGGTAGCATACTTCCGGCATGTGAAATTTTGAGTTCTTTTTACTTTCAGTCTGTGAATCAGTTTCATTAATTTCATCGCTGCTAAGCTTAAAGAACCTCATGAATATGTAATACTACAAAGATATAAAGAGAAATATTTATTAGTGTAAGTGAAGAATGTGAACAGAAGAAGAATGAACAAAGTTCACTGTCTTACCTGTATAATGAGAGTAATAGTTGCACCAATCGCTATTGACACAAGACAAAAGAGAAATAAATTTGAAATGTCAAGATTCATCTTGTTTTATTGTGAAATCGATGCAAGTTCTAGCTTGATTAAAAACTTTTTTCACATAATTTATCAACCAGAAATAATAAAACAACAAAAAAGAGAGAATTTCAGTGAATCACTTTTTATGATTCATTTAATTTTGTGAACTTTCATTGTGAAGTTCTTGAAAATTTCACTAACACTTTTTAAATTGCAATAACTTGTGTATTTTTTGCTCTAAATTTAAATATTTTAAATAAAAATTAAAAATTACGACTAAGCACACGAAAATCGATTGAATTGGTTGAGAGTTTGCGCGATAATAACTTTAGCACCACGTTTACAAATACTACTAGAGGAAAAAAGAATGAAAGAGTGTGTTGTACAGTATGGGAAAGACTGGTTAGAAAATTTAAATTTTTCATCATTTTGAATTGATATAAAGCAGTTTGAGTTATGATTTAATTATTTAAATGCAATGAAAACTTCGAAAAATTTAAATATTCTAACCAATCTTCCACATAGTGTGTTTGTGTACATACAAAGAGTCAGTGAATTAATGATGAACATATGGAAGATGAGTCTGTTTCTATAAAAATGATGATTGTCTCTTGTCATAAGTAAATTTCTATGTTTTCAATGAGATTTATTTTATTTAAATAATAATTCTAATTACTTAAATATATAACTAAATAAAAACAGTAATTAACAGATAAGTGAGTTGAACACGTAATTTAGTTTTATTTATAAAATTTTAAATTTAATTGATAAAATTTCCATTTAAAATCAGATATTAAAGAATAAGAAAATAAAAAGTACTAAGGGTCTAAAATTAATTTGCTACTATGAATGAACAAGATTGTTTTTATTCAAGGTAATTCAACAATATTCTTATGTATTAAATTACCATTAAAACTCAATTTTAATTTAATAACTACTGTTTCTAAATTCATCAAAAATCATTGAAATTTTTGATTACTGATTAAAACTCTTTTCTAAATTTGATTTACTTATTACATTTAAACGATAAAGTTATGACAATAAATATTTACTAAAATCATTTACATCCATAAAAGTTACTGTCAATGAATCTATCATATTGCGCTTCTGGAAATTTAATGAACGATTTTTACTTTTTTTTATTATGATTTTATTCAAAACTTACTAATCCTTGGATCAACAGGTCCCCATTTATGATTTGGTCTGAATGCAATTTTTATTTTCTATTTAAAAGAAATAATTTAATATCAAAATTTTTAAATAAAGTTTGCTGAAATTACTTCAATGAAATTTCTTTTTGGTTGTTTTAAAATAGCAAATGTCATCCAAATAGGAAGTTGTAAAAGTCCCAAAAGTGAAATATACCATCCAAATGCTAAAATTTAGTTTAATAAAATTACTAAAGTATATAAATATCTTTTTAAAATTTTTTAAAGCTTAAAATCCTTTTTCAGTTCTTACCATGCATTTTGTTAGAATATTCAATTTTTCCATAAGTAATTGGTTTCCAAGTTGCCAAAAAGTAAATAAAAATTGAAATCATGATGCAAGGTGTAACATATTTCCAACATAATCTCCAATAAAGACCAGTTTTTCTCTTCAACATAAATTCAATATCTTTACAAAATCTTTCCACTCCATAAATCCAACTGACAGTAATTAACTCAATAATTGCCAAAATTAAAGCGACAAAAGATGCTCCATAAAAATCTAAAAGATTAATTAAATATTGTCCACTTGATGTTGTGTAAAATGTTCCAATAGTAATGCCAAAAATCATAATTCCCAAGACAATTTTCCAGCATTTAATTTCAGGATAACGATCACGAATTACAGTCAAAATGCATGATGCCATTCCCATATTACTTCCAACACAGAAGAAAAACAACATGAGAAAGAATACAATTGCGAAGAATTGTGGAATGTATTCAAATTTTGCAATAGTCTCAGGATAAGCAATGAATGCAAGACCCATGAAACTTGTTGTGACTTTTTGAATGTCTTCAATGCCCATCACATGTGCCAAATGACCAAGAATTCCAAAAATAATTAAACCAGCAAGTAATGAAGTTACATAATCCATTGTTGTGATTATATTTACATCTCTATTAAATTCAGAATAAATTTAAAAATTTTTAAAAAGAAATTTAAAATCTTCTTACCGATAAACATTTTGATCAAATCGATTATAAGAAGAATACATAATAATCGAACCAAAGCAAATACCTAGAGCATAAAAAACTTGAGTCACTGCGGCATACCATAATTCAGCATCAAAAATCTTGTTCATGTCAGGGATAATGAAATAAAGAATTCCGTTTATTGCGCCTTTTGTAAAGTAAATTTAAATGATATTGTATGATTGTAAATTACAGTAATAAAAATTGTCTACCTTCTAAAGTAGAAGCTCTTATCAGTAGAATTATGAGTACAATATACGGAAATACAGCGAGAAAATAAGCAGCTTTTCCTGAACTTTGTATTCCTCTTACAAGTACAAGTCCAATTATACACCACGCAGCAATTAAACAAATCATGAGTTGAATATTTAGAGAACCTAAACTTTCAAATGTCGATGATTCTTTGAGAATGTCTTTGCTATATAAAAAAAGTTATTTTAAAAATTAATCAAGATAAATAAAAATTATCGAAAAGTTTTAAATAAATTTAAATTTAATCGCCCACTCATATTATTATAATGTCAAAATTAAATTATTTCATCTTGCTTCCCAGTGAGAAATTTATAAATTATGAATTTTAGTATCCATTCTTTGTTCAATATTTTGACTTTTTTACTTACACAAAAAATAATTCGGCAGATGATTTTACATTTGTAACATTTTTCACTAATTCACCAGCTTTCAGTTGACTGTCGATGCAAGTTGTATTCCAAACTTCTTTACATTGACTCCATGGCAAAGGATCACCAAATGAAGCAACAAAATAGCGAATAGTTAATGCCATGACTGATGCATAAATTGATAAAACAATAATTGTACAAATACATTGACCATAACCAACACCTTTAAAAAAATTTATTTAATTTAAATAAAGACAAATGTTTTAGAATTTTTCACCTCTCAAGGCTGGTGCTATATCATAAACTTTTACGCATCCTTTAGATGAGAATTGACCCAAGAGTATTTCCAAATAATAAAGAGGTCTTCCAACCAAAATGACCTGAAAATCCAATGTGAAGATTTCGACAAAATTGAAAAAAATATTTCCACCGTACTTACAATAAAAGTGTAGGGGATTAAAAATGTTCCTCCACCATACTGCAATGCTGTAAAGGGAAATCTTACGGAGAACGGGATTCCACAACAAAGTTTATTTTAAAATAACGGTAATACCTCCATGCGTTACCAAGTCCGACCGATAAAGTTATACAAGAGCACAGAAATTCAATGTCATTACTCCATTTCGGTTTTTCAACTTTATTAGATACTTCCTCATTCTCACTAGATTTTTCCACTTTAAACTTTTGTAATTCTTCTAAATTCTCACTCATTTTTTATATTTTTCAATTGTACAATTCAAGTGACAAAAAGAAACTGAAAATATCTCGTGATGTCCGTCTCATTTTATCTAGTCTATATGTGTGAGCAAATAAGATATTTTAGTAATAAAAAATATAAAAGTTAGTAACGTTAAATGTCAGTGATATGTTGATAGCGCATTTTCATATAAAAATAGAAAATTTCGAAAAATTTTTATATTTGAATTCATTTTTGCTTTTTTGTAGAAAATAAAGTTTAAAAAAGTTTTTGTATTAAATTCAGAAGAGAATGGAGTTTCGCAAAGAAGTATTCATGACTTGTAGTAATTGAATAATTCGAACAGTTTGGTGAAAAACCATTTCTGACTGGATTAGTAAGATTGATAAGAAAACAGACGGACACGGTGACATCATTTTTCTCATATAGAAAACTCCTTAAAAATCTAATAAAAAGTAATATAAGATAACTAACTTTTTTCATGTAATGAAATAATTAACGATGTTTTTTTGTAACTTACTTAACTTGATAAATGAATTTGATTTTTTGATTCTTCACTAATAATTAATAATATAAAAGATGTCTATTAGAAAAAAGAAGAACTTTAAGAAGAATGTCATAAATGAAAATAAATATCAAAAGATAGAAAAAAAGAAAGATGAAAAAATTTAAAAAACCAAAATATCGGTAACAATTCTCAGTTTGTATATATTTGATATGTTTATTATATTTATTAAACTTATATTTATTTTTTGAAAATTAACTATTATAATAACTATAAATTTCCGTTAAAATAAATTTAAAATTTCTCTTAACTGAATAATCTCTTAATACGACATCTGTATAACAAATAATAAACTAAATTTCAAAAAGTTCACTCAGTAACCATAGAAATGAAAATAATAATCGTTTTTCTTTTATACATCAACAAATATTGTATCTCAATATACATTGGAAATTAAATTTTCGTCAAAATGGATCGAATTACGGAAAAGGAAATACAAGAATTGTCAGCGACATGTTTAAGTCAAATCAAATCTGATGATCTTTATCGTTTACGAAATGATGCTAAATTGAGAGCTGTAAATACAACAAAAAGTTATGATGAATTTAAGTAAGTTTGTTTTTTTCTCTCTGTTGTGCACGAGAGAGAAAATTTAATAAATGATATTTTTGGTGCGCTGCCAAGTGTGATAATATTATCAATTTACTCTTTTTTGTAGAGATATTGTTGATGCAGCACATTTAAAGCCACTGTCACGATATGACAAAATGAATTCACAGACCAACAAGTCACGGTGGAATACACAAGTTTAAAATATCTGCTAGCGGTTGCGGTGCTTGAAATTGAATTTTTATCAGTCAGAATTTTCTATTGTTATTGTGTACGAGAATAAGGAAAGAAGAAAGATGGAGATAATTAATTGACAGATAAATTAACAACACAATGAAGTCTTCTTCTTTGTTCATGTCTTTCATTCATTGACAATGTTTATTGATATTAAGCCAGCAGAATTACGCTTATTCAAATTCAATGATATCAAATAAAATTTCATTGGACAACAAAAAAACGTCAATTTACTTTGATGTGTCTCTTTAAATTTGTATTGTGTGTGAAAATGTCGACTCCTTCTTTTCTTCTTTTTATCTTTTGTGCATGCATTAAGACATGTCTTTAGGCAATTTGATTACTTTATACAATTTTTTTCTTTTACTATTTGCTTTTGAATGTGTTTTTAAAAGAAAAATGTACAGGAAAAAATTATATCAGTTTGTCGTGGACTAATCACTAAAGTGCATTGTTCTGCAGTTTTACTATTTTTCAAATTTTCACACATTTCTATCTGCTGAGTAACTCACTATTCAATTTGTTAATTTTTAAATTTGAATTTATATAAAAATTGCAAAAAATGCGCTTAAAAAGTTTAGAACTGTCTTGAATTTCACTAAAAAACTTCGTCGACATAACAAAATAATATTAGGAAAAAGGAAAATGGCATTTGGCTAAAAGGAGGCCAACATTGTTTCGTGCCTTTTTGAAAATTCAATTTCATTGAAAGCTTTTAGCTTTTCCTTTTTTCTGAGAAAGCAGTAACAATATTTTGAGCTAAATCTCCTTCTTTGTCGACTCTTTTTATGTTAGTGATAAGCTTTAAATAGCCTCTGAAAAAGATGTAGCTTATATCTCATCCTAAAGTCATAGAGCAATGAAAGTAAGAACTATAAATCAGAAAAACATAAAAAGTGATTTATTGTGTCACGACAACATAAACTCCGAACTCTTTTATCTTTAGGTCACTCTAAAAGAGAGAAGAAAGATTAAAATGGTAAAATGATGATGATGTATGTGTAGACAAGTGTGAAATTTGAGACAAGAGAGAATAAGAAAATTATATGTCCATTATTTTATTGCTGAATGTTTAACATGAACATAATGATGATGTTACTGAAGTACTAACAAGTGAAATAAAAACGAAATGAAGATGAAATTTTTTTGTGGAGAAGAAAATTGTTTGTTATTCTGATGAATATGAAAAACATTTTGAGGTTTTTGAGTGCTTTTCTGGCATTTTGATTTGAAAGAAAAAAAGAATTGTTTGTTAATTGGACAAATTAAAAATGAAAATAAGAGAGAAATTTGGACAGAGAGAAAAAACCTCTTAATGTTGCAATTTTATATTGAAAACTACAAGAAAATAAACACTTAGGCATAAAAACTTGACATTTTTGCTCACACTTGCCTATTTCCTTATTAAAATGAATTGTTTTTTGTCTATTTTCGTCAAATTTTCTCTAAATTTTATTTTTTGATAAGTGTCAATCCCTCTGGAAAACTAAACGAAAAAATTTTAATTTTATGCACACTTAATATTTGAAAAATTTACTAATTAATTATCAAGGTGTGATGAATATTTAATAAATAATAACTTAAATTTAACTTTTCCAAAAAAAATTAGCCAAATTTCATTGAAAAAATCATATAATTTTGTTATTGTAGTTCATCTAATATCGTATGTTAACAGATCGAATCACACTAAGTAAATAAGCAACTAATTTTCTTTTAAAAATTCATTTTTGAAAAATTTTTAGTTAAATAAAAACTCCAGAAAAAATTTTCACTTAATATTTTATTAAAATAAAAACAACATTTTCAACATTATTATGGAATGAGAATAATTATTATCATGTTTTCCTAAAAATTCCCTCCTTTAGTTTAACATTGCTAACATGTATAAATTTCAATTGTATTTTTTCTTCTCCCTTTCTTCAACCTTCCCTCCTACAACTTTTCTCTTTTTTAAATAACATGGAAAATGAAATTTAATGCGGTAATTTAAAGTAATCTCAGAGTGTAAGAGGGCTTTCATTTGAAAGAAAAAAAAATCTATATAAATTTAAATGAAATGGGGAAATGGTCAATTTGGCAGAAATACTTGAAAGCAAGTTTTTGATCCTTCTTTTTTAAATAGCAGCAGAAACTTTTTCCTTTCTTATAGATGATTATGTACCACTACTTCCACTGTGTATGCTGCAGGTGTTGAAAAAGTTTTATTCACGTTTTGAGCTTCCTTCAACGCTACTATCACTTTATAGAACAAATAAACTTGATACGATGACCTACTTTAAATGAAATGACTCTAGAAATATACATAGAGAAGAGCAAAGAGTTTTGAGCTCGAAATGATGAGGAAAATAATTGAATGAGAGACAAATTATTATAGCTCTATAGTGAATGGTGACGCTTACTTTGAAGCACTTTTTCTCCTTCTTCTTTTGTCATCCATTAGCCAGCCATTAGCATTTTTTGCTTACACTCGCTGCTGCGCTAGTCGAGCATGAATTTTTTATTAATTAATGTAATGTAATGAATGAATGAATAACTGACCCTTGAAGTGAAAAAGTGCACAGCATAATCATTTTCATGGACTTCCTCTTCTTCTCTTTTTGACCTTTTTCTCTTCTCTTTCTTTTTTAGCAGCAACAGCGATAAGGAGGAGAGAAAAGCTTTTTACTTCCATCAGAGAATTTTTTCATTAAAAGCACTTAAGGAGAGAGAATGAAGAGTGAAATAATAAATGTAAAGGAAAATGCGCGAGAAAGATGCGAAATTATGACTAATAATGACGACAGCGATAGCGACCCATTCCAATCTCATTCAGATTAATTTTTCTTATGAATCTTTTTATTCTGCTCTTTTGACATTTTTTATACTTTTAGGTCACTTTTTTTGGTTGTCTGATTATGTTTGAAAACTTTAATAAAATACAATTTAAATAAGCAAATAAAGTTTTATTTTTATAATTTACACCAACAGAATTTTTTTACTATGAATTTTCATTCCAGATTCTTGTTTACATTCAATCATACAGGCTTACAGTCATCTCTGAATGAAATTTGTAACTCTTTAATTTTCTTTCCAGATCCAAAATGAAAGACGAAGTCAAGATTCAACTTAAAGTTTTCTGAATATCAAACAAAACAAAAGTTTTAAAGACATTTTTGAAATTTAACCTCGTCTTCTTGCATTTGATCGACTTCTACTTCTTGATCGACGAATATTGCTTGAATTTCTTCTGGGTCTTGATTGACTTCTAACTCGACCTCTCGAAATCATTACTCTATGATCGAAAAACAGATTTCCTCGAAAATTTGATGTACTTGATCTGGCTTCATTTCTTGGCAGCTCATATCTACACAATGGACATGTTATCGCATTTTCTGTCCATGAACGTATACAATTGTCATGAAAAATATGACCACAAGGTAATTGACGCACTTGAGTTTGATTTGGTACAAAATTGTCGTAGCACACAGAACAATTTGTTTGATTAGAGTCAGTGCTGGCCACAATAAGTGGAAATAGATCAATATTTACAGCTGGTGCTTCCATTTTTTTTCTTCTCGAGTGAATTTTTGAACAAAAATTCTAGATATGCTTACTGTGATAGAAAATTTGAATTTATAAATTTCGTTATTTAAAAAAAATAGTAAATGCGTTCAGACAATTTTCTTACGTAGATTTCTTTAATGTTTCAGTTCTTTCTTCTCATTTTCTCAGAAAATATAAAAATTTTATGATTGTCACATTTCAGTAACGAGAAAAATTGATGACAAGTCGGCAGGTCAAAAAGACGGCGAAAAAATTGTCTCATCAGCTAAGGAAAATTCAATTTTAAAAGAATTTTTATTTTGCCCTTTCTCTTTAAAATGTCGTAAATTTCTGCTGAGAAAACTAATTAAGTTAATTGAAAATTCATGCTTTTTCCACTCCATTTAATGCGAGATTACAAAAAGGTTGATTGTGAGCATGGGAAATTTTCTATTTCGTAAAGAAAGGCTTTCAGAATGTTCAATTAGCATTTTAGAGAAATTTTCCAATCAAGCTTGAAGAAATAATCGTCTAAAACTAGAAGCAATTTCCATTTCAATAGGTTAATTGGATTTTACCTTTCTAATAAGAGAAACAAACTATCTAAGATAATTTTGTAATGAAAATGATCGATTTTATTATATACATAAAAAAGAAATTTAAATTTGAAACAGAGTTGTTCGCAGTAAAAAAGTATTTTTGGAGGTTAAAATTTAATTCTTTTATCGTCAACACCTAAATGAATTTTCTCCTGTTTGTTTATCTTCAATTGAAAAATATCAAAAATTTTGGTATTTCATTGTAATAAGCCATAAATCATTCTTAATATCAAACAACTCTGGTTTAAAACTTCTGCAGAAATTCTCATAATGCTAAAACTTAAAAACTATTTCTTTTCCCTTATTCTTGAGTTTGCTAATTAAAGACAAAATAAACATACAAAACGACTCTCTGTTTCTCAAAAGAGTATTTATCTTTCATCGAAGAAAAAGAAATGTATGAAAAATGATGAGTTGAACAAAAATCAGTGAGCGGAAGTAACATTCACAAATAAGAGACAGAAGGAGAAAAAAATTTCCCATCTCAAGGCATGCAGTAGCAACACAATTGAGAAATTCCCGTGAAACTTTGTCATCATTTCGTGTCTTTTTATTTCTTTTCATCCTTGTTGTACTTTCTTTCACAGTACTGTCAAGTTAAAATAAATAGCAAAAATTATTCTTTCTTATTTGACTTACAAGCATGCAAGAGAAAATGAAAAAACGAAGACAGACTCCATATATTACTCGGTAAAAAATTTTTCCCTCTTTCTTTCTACAACCACCACTTTATACATTCTGAAAAAATGAAATGGAAATTTAATGCAAATATTTTTCTTCTCATTCGTTTAGAGTTTTTTAAGAGCTCGATTCGGTGAAATGAGTGAAACTTTTTCTTTTCTCATTTGCTACTTCTCCCTCAAAGAAAAAAATTTTCTTTTTATTTAAGTATATCTAATTTAATTTTTGTGCTTCACTACCACAGTCTTTAATGAGTATCTGACTGGTTTTGTGATGATGATGATAAAATTGTCGCAATGTTGTTGTTGACAGCCATTCGTCAGAAGCGAGAACTTATTGCACAGTCATTATTCCACTTCATTCCCTTTTATTTACTGTCGTTAACGTTCTTTCCTATTCTCATTTCTTAAATGTCACATACAAATCGTAATTATTGTTTTATGGTTGAATTGAAGATGAAAACAGAGGGATAAAAATTCTTATGAACAATAACTTTTAGCAAATTTTTTTACAAAATTAAGAGTAAAAATTACTATCTAAGCCTAAAAAGCTGCAAAGACCATTGTGATGACAGTTTTGGATTGATATGCGTTTTTGACAGCTATATATTAGCACAATATAGAAATTTTTATTATCATTAATTACTTGGGTAATAATAAGGGTAAATATAAACTGAATTAAATTTTTCAATACTTTTCTAATAAAGAGATTGATGTTTAATTTAAATTTATATAACAAAAAAATGGTTAATGAAATGGTTACATACAATTAAAAAATTTTCTACAATTTATAAAAGGAAACAGCTCTGACGGAAGAATTTGTTTCATCGATTTTTGTCATTTTCGTACAAACAAATGTGTACAAACAAAAATTTCCAATGCAAAATATTTCATGTCATATTCTAAGCTTGTTTAGAAACACTTTATTACTGTCTATAATTATTGTTTTTAGTAAGAAGAGAAGTTTTTTATTATTAAATAAAAATGAAATTAGAAAAAAATTTTTTTATCATTTTCGAGAAAATAGTGTCCGGTTTTGATAGTATATTGCTTTTTTGCTTCAATTGCTAATTTTGAAATTTCAGCTCGAATTAATTTTTGTATTTTTTTTATCTCTTGATATTTTTACGTTCGCAAAGTAAATGAATAAGTGTAAATGAGAAAATCTGAAGTTCCGTTAACAAAAGAAATAACAAAAGGCGAGAAGAAGAAAAACTTTTAATATCACTCTCTCGAGTCAATTAATTTCCTTTCCAATTACTGAGAAGAAAATTTGCTCAATAGTAACTGCATGAGGTTAATGAGAAAGTCAAAAAAAATCTTCTTTCTTATCAAACACAATGATATCAAAAGAGAGGAAAGGAATTTTGTCAAGAAAGTTTTTTAATTTCAGATTCAACATAGGACAGCAGCATGATGGGAAAATGAATGTAATATTGTAAGAAGTAAGTGAGAAAGGACAGTATGAATATTTTTCAAGTTGAATTATAAAATGTAAGGTTTTGTTAAAATCACTGAAACTTGTTGCACAAGCGACATGAAAAACTTTTCATTTCCGTTTTCATTATGTTCTTTCTACAATTTTTGCACAATAAAATTTATTGCTAAATTTTTTTAATTATATATTAAATTTAAATCGGATACTGAAATAATTCTTTTACTTTGATTAAGTACAAATGATTTTTTGCAATGAATAAGTTTAAGACTAGAAAGTTCGAAAATCTGAGAAATTTGACAAAGTATTATTGCAGCATTTATCCTTCTGTAATCCTTTCATTCATATTTATCTCGAAAAACTCTACAAAGTACAAGACATTTTTCAATTTATTCGCTATCTTATAATGAAAATTGCAGCTAAAGTAAAGAATAAAAGAGATTCAACAAAGACCAGAGCAAGAGCTTTTCTGAGACAGAGAAAATATTTTAATCACTTCTTATGCGCATCAAAGAGATCTTATGAGCGTTATTGGAGAAACATGCTCTTCTCAAAAAAGTTAAATCGTTTTCATCATCTTGTCGTTTTATCTTCCTCTTTTTTTGTGAAGCTTTTTTGCTTTTTATGCAGTTTTCTATCTTTTGAATCATTTATGGAGAAAAATTTCATCATTATAATTTATTTTTTTTTTACATTCTGCATGGATGTAGAAAATATTTCCTTTTGCATGTTTTCATGTTTTATTTCGTCTCTACCAAAAAAATTGTTATATTTTTTTAAGCTGAAAATTTTAATGGATGAGTATTTATTTTTTATGCATTTTGAGTTTTTGTAATAAGAAAAGAATTTTTTTTTTGAGATTCAATTGCTTTTGTAAATTGAATTAAATTTTAAAACTAAATTTACCAAAGGATGAATGTTTGAAAGATTAAATGTAAAACAATGAAAATCGTATTTTGTAGCTTTTAATTAAAATTTTTTAAAAAAATATATTTATGAAATACGTTGAAAGCGCTTTAACTACATTCAACTTAAAAATTTTAAATTCTAAAAAAGATAAAAACAAATTTTCCTCTCATGTTCATATTTCTTTTTCGTTGATTAAAGAGATCTGCAAAGGAATAAAAAAACATTTTTTTTAAAAGACGAAGCAAAATTTTTTATGTATGTATGCATCATGCACAAAAAATACATCCTTCATCTTCTCCTCATAATTTACAATAATAAAAAGAGAAATAAAAAAATTGTGCAAGTTGATGTAAAATTCATGAATTTTATTTTTGCTTCATTGCAAATTGCATGAAATGAGAAACTTTTCTTCTATCCTCGTCTCACATATTCACTTCAATTTCAAATTTGGCGAAAATGCAATTCAAACTTCATAAAAAATGCATTTTTGTGGATAGAAAAGAAGAAATGATGGAAAATTCATATTCGTTGTTTGAGATACAAGGTCATTTTAATTAAAATGAAGTTTTTAAAAATTATATTTTTTGTGTTTGAATTTTGTTTTTTTATTGTATTTATAGCATAAAAGGCTAAGATACTACTTAATGCAAAGAAGAAGGATGAAAAGTTTTTGTTACAATCCATACAAAAATAATTGAGAAAGTGACAGTTTTTTATGATATGTAAATTATGAATAATCCCCAAAGTAAATAGAGAAAAAATTCAAGTGCTTCAAGCATAAAAAATTTATGATTTTATGAAGTCATTTTTGATCCCATATAAATTTTAATATTGCAGACATTTAAAAAGTATTTTTTATGCAGATCATGTAGTCGTGTGTTGAAAATTAATTGTCATTCGAGCGGAAATTAATGCAAGTCTCATAAATCTATAAAAAAGTAATAAGTAAGTTGAGTTGATTTACTCCTTTTACTTCTGTTTTCGTCTCACATGCACAAAATACTGCTGACACAGTGATTTCTCATGTCGCTCAAACTCAATCTCACTCCTTCCTTCCACAACTATGTGCTTTTTGATGGAAAATAAAGCCGCATTTATTATTCATTCGGTGTATGATGGAAAACAACAAACAGGAAAACAACAGCATGCACGAAAAATAGCGTCAATAAAAGCAGAAAAAAACGGCATGGAAAGAATGCAAAATTTTTTTACTCAGTACACTCAACTCATATCCACTTTTGCGATATATATATTTCCGCTCATATAATGTTTATACATATTTTTTTCTCTTTTCTCATGCAGTGAAATTCTTTTCTGCTTTCTTAGCAAATACACTTTTTTATGTTGGTTTATTTCAATAAATGTTGATTTCACTTTATTTGAGTCAGTTTGTCAAGAAATTCATTTGTTGATTTTTTGAATTTTTTTTTTCGAAGTTAAAATTAAAATAATGAAAGAATCGTTAAAAATTGATAACCGTTAATTTAAAAAAGACAAAAAATTTCAAATATTGAAAAAGTGATAGTTTGGATATTTTTAACACATTATTTTATTTTTATGAAATATAGAATTTAATGATTAAAACTATAAATAATTAACTTTTATTAAATGAAGGAATTTTAATATAAGAGACGTTCAATTTGAATTTTCAAATTGTAAGCTATAAAGCAAATTTTTTTTGAGTGTGAAAAGGCAAAATTTGTGAACGATAAAAAGTTCCTTTATCATTATCTTATATTTAAAGAAAGACAGTAAGCTAGAAGGGATAAAAAACTCT
Source organism: Polypedilum pembai (assembly GCA_014622435.1). Classification (NCBI taxonomy): domain Eukaryota; kingdom Metazoa; phylum Arthropoda; class Insecta; order Diptera; family Chironomidae; genus Polypedilum; species Polypedilum pembai. The sequence goes on along the minus strand of JACWBX010002782.1, from coordinate 6,134 downwards.
GATTAAAAAATTTAATATTTTGTTCTACATTCATCATTATTGTCAATGTTTGTAAACAAATTATTTTTAAACAAATTTTCACAAAACTGAATTTTAACGATTTTCTTAGCTTTTATGCTAGCGAGATTACTTTAATATGACGCAAAAAAATTTTTTGAATATAAAATAAAAGCAAAAACGCTGAAATTGTTGAGAAAATATTATATTTTTGTTTTTCGTCAGAGTTATTTTCTCTTTGGTAACTTATAAAATTTTTTAATATTTGAATTTCAGCAAAAATCTAACAGTCTTTGACTGAAACATCAAAAATAGTTTCCAAATTTAGTATGCGTTACTAACTCTTTTTATTTTATTTTCATGATCAATGCGAAAATTCAACATTTCAATATTCTAGGAGGCGTGCAAGTAGACAAACAAAAAATCAATAAGAACGAGAAAAAAATCTAAAAATCTCTTTTTTCTGCTGAGATTGAAATGTGTAAATGTGATCTGATGGAGATCTAAATTGATTTCTGATATTATCATATGCTGTTCGTGTGTAGATAGAAGAAAGAAGAATGGAGAAAGAAAAATTGTAAGCGATTTGAGGTATGTGGAATGTAAGGCTATTTATTTTACTTTCTCTCC
>JACWBX010002781.1:29995-44689 GCA_014622435.1 Polypedilum pembai | reverse complement strand
GATTTTCTCTTTGATTTCTTTATATTGCATTGATCTGTTGTTTCTATGTTACTTATAATACTTAGATCTAATCATAAACTATTTTATTTGTCCAGATAAAGCAATAGAAATTGACTTTTTTGTGTATAAATGTAAACAAATCAAAATACTTCTTTACTTGTCAATTTTGTTAAAAATATTGATTCATGTTGAACTTTAAAGCACTAAAGACGTCAATTAGAGCTTAAATAAGAACAAACAATTCTTATTTGTTTTTACTACAATCTATAAAAGCAGAAAATGAGCATTAATACAACGATCATAAATATGGCTGACATTCTTAAATTTTAATATATTTGACGCTGATTTCATGGCATATTATCATCAATTTGAATGTTTGCCATCCTTTAGAATCAAGTTCAAGTCATAAAAACTTCAGGTGAAGTCTCAGAAAAGAAAAAGATCTAAAAATAGTTTCTTAATAGAGATATTTTATTGAAAAAAAATTTAATTAAAAGTTAATTAATTTAATTAAAAATTAATTAATTTAATTAATTTTATTAACTTTTAATTAAATTAATTAATTTAATTAATTTTTAATTAAATTTTTAAGTGTTCCAGCCTTGGTAAAAACGCAGTTTATAAATTCACTTATTTTGATAAAATTTTATAAAAGATAGAAACCAGTATAAATATAGTTAGTCCTCTTTTCGGTAGCCAATGTTTCGACTGACAAGTTACGTCATGTCACCAAGAGTTGGTGGAAAAAAGTAGACTACTTTCATACGCGTTAGAATACAAAGATATTCACTAAGCCGAGAATCTCAAAATATTGTGCAAATCTAGGTCTCAAAACTTTTTGATTTCATTTTGATTTCTCCATAAAAATAAATTTTTACAAAAAACCATAAAAAACGAATTAAATCAAAGAGTTCTGAAGTCCTAATTCAAATATAAGAAAAGGAAAATGCGAAAAGCGCAATAAAATAAGACTTGGACAAACTGTTGAAAACTTTAAAGTAGGGTTCAGACTTGCATGAATGTAGTCAAGTACATGCGCATATTTTTTTTCAAGTTGCATGAAAGTAAATTTTCTTGAAAATGCCTCTAATTCAATCAGATTTTATTTATTTTAAGCAAAATTTTATCAAGTTTGAGAATCATTCTTTGACTTTCGTATGAATTTGACAAAAATTTGGCTGAAACAAATAAAACCTGAATAAATTAGAGACATTTTTAAGTAAATCAACTTGTATTCAATTTGATAAAAAAAACATGAGAATGTACTTGACTACATGCATGCAAGTCCGAACACTTCTTTAAAGTTATAGATTTAAAATAATCTTGTGAAATTTGAACGATTTTAAAAATATTTTTTGAATATTAATTTGCAATGTGATAAAAACAAAATTGAAGAAAAAACAACAGTCGTCTAAAATGAATCAATAAAGTAAACTTTACTTGTTGATGAATTCTGAACTGTAACAAAAACATTTTCAAATCACTGTGATATTAATAAAAAAATTTTCTCATTCTATTTTTCTTATAGTCTGGTTATTATTCGAGGTGAGTAAATTTAAATTTCAATAAAAATTGTAAGAAAAAATTAAAAAAATTTTTAAATTTTAGTATCCCGAAAGCTCACAAGCAGCAAGAGTCGTGGCCATCATCAGCGTGTTTGTTATTCTTTTATCAATTGTTATTTTCTGTCTAGAAACTTTACCCGAATTTAAACATTATAAGGTAAATTATCAAAAAAATTTTTTTATAAATTTAAAATATTAATTGAGAATAAATTTTGTTAAGGTGTTCAATACAACAACCAATGGCACAAAAATTGAGGAAGATGAGGTACCTGACATAACGGATCCCTTCTTCCTGATAGAAACGATATGTATTATATGGTTTACATTCGAACTTAGTGTCAGGTATTTTGAAATTAATTTTTAATAAATGATTACTAATAAAGGATTCTTTTAAGGTTCCTTGCTTGTCCGAATAAGTTAAATTTTTTCAGGGATGTTATGAATATTATCGACATTATCGCAATCATTCCTTATTTTATTACGTTAGCAACTGTTGTGGCTGAAGAAGAAGATACGTTAAATCTTCCCAAAGCACCAGTTAGTCCACAGGTAAATAAATTTTATAATTATAAAAAATTAGTTTTGATTAAAAAATTGTATTTTTAGGACAAGTCAACGAATCAGGCTATGTCCTTAGCAATATTGCGGGTGATACGTTTAGTTCGAGTGTTTCGAATATTCAAATTATCTAGACATTCGAAAGGATTACAAATATTAGGAAGAACATTAAAAGCATCGATGCGAGAATTAGGCTTACTCATATTTTTCCTATTCATAGGTGAGTCAAAAAATTTTCCATTATTTACTTTACTTTCTAATTGTTTGAAAAAATGAAATATAAAAATAATGAATATTTATCAGCCATCTATTTTAGTTTATAAATCCTTTTTCTTTTTTCCTTAAATTCCATTGTCTCAAAAAAAAATAACAAAAAATTTTCATCTTGTGATCGTTATTTTTCTTATTTATAATTTTCTGATTCATATTATCGTTAATAACACTATATTTAATAAATCTCATCAATTCTCATCACTTACTATTCGACAATAATTGAAAGAGAAAGGTTTGAAAAGTGATTTTCATGTGAAAGAATTTTTTATCCTCTCTCGCTTTCACGCACATAGAGAATGATTAATCTTCTTATTGATTTTGATCGATAATGATGATGATTCTATTACAGATGAAGAAAAAACTCTTACTTCTTTACTTATTTACTTACCTATGACATTACAATTTTCTTATATTTCTTTTTTACTTTCTTTAACAAGAATAGGACACTTGAATTATTTAAATTTTCAATTAAATCTAAATAATTTCTTTTTCTTATAATTTATAGCAAAATAATAAAACTTTTCTATATTGAAAAGAAATTTTTTAATTAGAAATTTAAAAGTCCCAAAGAAATAATGAACTTATCATGAAGTGAGAACTTTTGATGAGCAAAACAAAGCAATCTTTGAAAAATGAGTTTTTATATGAGAATTACCAAATTTTTCGTTAAATTAATTGGTAACTTTTTCGATAAAGTTCACACTTTTTGAAATTCATAATTTAACACTTGAAAAATTTTCTTTTTGGGACTTAAAAAATTTGAATACTTAGAGACAAAAATTATGAAAATTATAAATTTATTTATTTCCATGATAACTTTAATAGCTTAAAAAATAGTTCATAAAATAATTTCAATCAACTTTACAACTGATTTGAATTTATAATTGAATTCAAGCTGGTTTAAATTACTTGATTTTAAACTTGACTTGACAATAAAATTACTTGACTTTAACTTGAAACTTAACTTGACTTGAAGTTAAAATTACTTGACTTCAATATAAAAATCAAGTTATAAGTCAAGTGTTTAACTTGACTTTTATGTTTTTAGCTAGTAACTTGATTTAATTTGAATTTTATATCAAATTGTTGCATAAAACCCAAGAGGTGCAAACTTTATCAAATCATACAAAAATTTATTGAAAGCAATAAGAGCTGAGAAAAATATTTTTAAAAAAATTTTGTCACTTTTGATGATCAATTTAAATATTTAAGTGTCCATTTTCTGTTCTTCTCTTGAGTTTAATATGAAAAAAAAAAATTAGGAAAAAAGAGAAAAAAATTGTAATATTCTTTTACTCATAAGGTGTTGTCCTATTCTCATCGGCCGTATATTTTGCTGAGGCTGGCACTGAAATGTCATTCTTTAAATCCATACCGGACGCTTTTTGGTGGGCCGTAGTCACTATGGTTGGTCAAAGTGTCAAAAAAAAATATAAAAATTGACACGAAAAACACAAAAATTTAATTTTTTTTTCTTATTTTAATTTTTTCTCAATTGAAAAACCTCAAAATTGTTCCATTCTTTGTTTTTTCTCTTCTTCAAAACATTCTTGAATACATTATAGACCACGGTTGGTTATGGAGACATGAGGTACAAGCGCAAGTCAAATTGAATTTTAAAATAAAATATTTTAATTTTTGGTTTTTTATTTTTTAAATATTGGATAAAGCGCAAAGTATAGCGTGTTCAATTATTTTTTTTAACTTTATTTTATTTGTGGAATTTCTTAATTGTTGAACGATAAAAAATAATAATTATTGTTGTAAAGTGTAAAGATATGATAACAATAAGAAAATGATGAATGCAGTAAGAAAAGAGAGGAAAATTTTTCTCACTGAATTCTTCAAATATGTCCGTTCATTATTATTACTCTCTCTCTCTCTTTCTTTCTTGCTCTCATTAATTTTTTTATAAGTTTTGATTGTCAAAGTTGTTTTAAAGAAAAAAAAATTCTTCTTTTGTTCTCTTCTTAATGGACGTCTTTAATTTTTTATATATGGCGATAATAATGATTCTTTACCTGCTAAATACTATTTTTATGATGTTGTCAATTATATATATATAATAAATTTGATGTTGTAATGATGTCGTTGCTCAAAGTAATATTTTATATTCTTCTTTACTACTGTAATAAGCATTTTTCCTTATTCTAGCAGATATATATATATGAAAAAAAAACAAAAGCTCTCATATTTGTATTTTATTTTTTATTTTTTCTCTATCTTTCTAACTGTCTGTCTGTCTTAAAACACAAAAAATTATCTTTGTAAAATTTGCACAATTTTTTTAGTTAAAATTTAAGTTCGAAAGTATGTGTATAAGAAGAAGAAGAAATATGCGCATATTTTTCTTCTCTGTTATATTAGAACGAACAAGGTGAAAAAAATCTATATAACTAGCATAAATTTGATCTTATAAAGTGAATTTTTAACAGAAAAAATAAAAACTTTATTAAAGATAGAAAAAAGTTTTTTTTTTGAGATATATATAACAATTTTATGAGTGTCATAAGTGGCCTTAGAAATTCCTTTGTGGAATCAAACTTTATGTGACAGTATTAAATCCAGATTAAATTTAATCCAAACGCGTTTAAAACGTTTAAACGTTTAACTGAATTAGTCTAATTTTGAACAGAACCATAAAAATTAGGGTTCGGCAACATGCGTATAAGAAGAAGAAGTATGCGCATGTTTCTTCTTCTTTTTCCGCTTTTTGTATGAAAAAAGTGAAAAATTATGCCCATACTTCTTCTTCTTATACGCATGTTGCCGAAACCTAGTAAAAATTAATATTAACTTTATCTATTGATGAATTTGTCTGCGTTATTATTTGAAAAATTATTGATTAGGTACAAATTTTTTTAAAACTACAATTAAGAACAAAAATTGATCCCAAAATACAAGACATTTGAAATCTTTGATTTCTTGATTTCATTGGTTTTTCTTTGAGAAAAACTTCAATTAATTGAAAGAAAAAATGTTATATTTAAGCTTTATTTTACTTCATTTAAATACAACTAAAGAAATCAAATGTAGTTTTTAGTTATAACATTGAAACAAAACTGAAATCAAAGAGTTTTTAGTCTTCTACAAAATAAAGAATAAAATTTCATACGAAAAAAACATTCATAAACTTTTTGAAATTCTAAAATTTTTATCTAAAAATATTTTTGAAAACTTTGTCAATAAAAATTCTTTAAGATAAAAATAAATCACAATAGATTAATTTTAATCGATCTTAGAATTTTAACAAAGAAATTTGTACTAAATTTACAAAGATAAAAAGAAATTTCTTCTATCTATAATTTCTTAATTAAATTTATTTGTAATTCTCCCAGCAATGAAAAAAGCGGCGTTTGTTACACTTATACAGACACAATTTTATTTTATAATTTTTTCCCCTAATTTGGCGAGAAACAAAAACAAATTTGTAAATATTAAAACACAATTGCATAAGACCAATTATTTTACTTCCTTTCCAGCTATTTATAAGAACAAAAATAGGGAAACAAAAAAAATCTTTTTCAATTTCAATTTGTCGAATTTTCTGCGAACAATTTCATTGACTAACATTTTTCATCAAAAATATAAACTAAAAAAAATCATTAAATTTAAAAATCATCATTTTTGAAGTCATTGAAATTTCAAATTTAATCAGACAGTCAATCATCAATCAAAAAAAAAATTTTTATCTCATTTTATCATCAAAATTCTGTTCAACACACAAACAAGAAGAAAAAAATATTGTGAATATGTCTATATGTCTTGCTTCCAGGCGTTGTTCTCTTCTCGTCAGCCGTTTATTTTGCGGAAGCTGGAAGCGAAAGTTCTTTCTTCAAGTCCATACCAGATGCCTTCTGGTGGGCCGTTGTTACAATGGTGGGCATTTGACATTTTTTTTGTTTTGTTTTATTTTATTTTTTTTGACATCAACTTTAATCAACTTTCTCTCTTCTTCTCTTCCTTTTTTTCACCACCACCAACAATGAACTTTGTCGCGAATTCAATAAAATAATAAAAAAATTCAAATAAAATTTCACAAATAGACGACTGTGGGGTATGTGGGGCCGCATTGATTTGATTTTATTTACAGAAAATTCCTAACTTATATAATATTATCTCTCTCTGTCTCGTTTTAGTTACGGTGATATGGTGGGAACAATTTATGATTACAAAATGATTTTCAGTTCTAAACTAAACAAAAAAAATTCCTGTTTTTCTCTCTTTCTCTCTCTCTTCTCTCTCTTTTCGCCTAACTTATGATTTGTACCAACAACCAATCAACCACCACCATCATCGACAACTACTACTACTACTCTATTTTGTCTTTGTCAATTAGACGTGGGTATCCAAAAACAAAGAATTTTCGAAATCAACTAACAAATTTTTTATTTTATGATTTAATTTTAATTAAAAATTTCTTAATTTAATTTTTTAACATCAACTAAAACTCACAAACATTTTTTTAACCTTCACAAATTACTTAGTTCATTCAACAGCTAATGAGAAAACTTTTTAAAATGAAATCTAATTGAAATTTTTGCTTTAATTTATGAGAAAATAAAATCAGAGTTTAGAAATTGATTTCACTTATTTGAAAAAATTCTTAAAATTTTATCAGAATCCGAAACTCAGGGTAAAATGTCAATTAAAGAAGAAAACATAATTAATTGATGAGATGATGATGAATTTGGTTGAAATTTAATAGAGTTTGCTATGGGTTCCCGATGCTGGTTCCGGTACTGATATTTTTCAAGAAACTTATTACAACCTTAATTTCTTCCGAAGAAAATTGTGTCAGTAGTCCAGGGATTTCTTAGTATCGGTACCGTTTTCGAATTGGAATCGAATCTTCGAGAACCCATAGAATTTAACCATAGACAAAAAATTTCGAAAAATTTAGCTAGGTAGAATTAGTAAAAATTTTAAAATTTATCGCATTTGATTTCACAACTAAAATGACAAAAAAATTATGCACATTAGATTTGTCGAATCAAAATTTTGTAAAGTTTAGGTTCATTGAGATTAGATTTTGCAACATGTAGATTAGAAATTTCTTATGAATTTAAAAAACGATTGACATAAGTTTAATATAAATAACTGTTTTGAGCGAGAAATGACAATTTTGCTTTTTCGAGTCTTTACAGATCAATTAAAAAACTGATTCTTTGTTAATAAGTTGATATATAAAAACTCGAAAAAGCAAAGTTACCACTTCTCGCTCACACTTTGAAAATTTCTTTTTGAACATGTCTTTCTTTAAGCTCTTATAGTTTTAAAAGAATAATAACTAAGCGACTGAACGATTAGGCATTAATGTGAAGTTTAAACTTGACTTTGGTTCACAATTAAATTTTTGTGACAACTGTTTTAATTGTTCAATTTCAATTTTCTAAACTTTGATATATTCTCAAACTTAAAGCAAGAATTTAAAAAGATTTTTTAGATTTCATTTACAGTTTTAAATTTTTTCAAATTTTTCTTTCACTCTAATCACTAATAAAAAAAAAAAAGTCATCAAATTAGTTTAGAGACAGTCAGAAGATAGCTAGCGCAATGAATTTTTTTAGAATAGCCCTTGAGAGTGAATCACCATCCTTTTTTTATTAATTCACACACACAGAACACAAACATTTCACACCATTTCGTCTGACTGTGTCGAAAAATTTCGTTCAATTCGTAAAAATTAAAATCTCGCTTTTTTGCCAAATTCAAAATTTTCAACTCTTTTTTCGTGCACCATCAGAAAAAGTTTTTATCATCTCTCCTTTTTTGAATGACGCATTTGAGAAAAAAAATTCTTTTTAAATAATAACAATTACTTATATAGTTTATAGAGAGAGTTTATTTTATAAATATTTACGTTGATTGTTTTAACATTCTTTCAATGATAATAATCTGGCAAAATATTCAACATCGAAAATTTCAACAAACCAAAATTGGGAGAATTTTTTTAATTTTTCATCACTAAGCAGCTTAGTTTGGATGTCATATTTGAAATTAATTAAATGCATGTGCCTTTGAGTATTTGTGCTTTTTGTCAATTGATGTGGTTTATGCTTAGATAGTTGTTCACATTTAATGTTAAAATTAATTAAATTAAGCAAATATTTTTTATATTATTAACTCTTTTTGATAATTCAAAGTTAAACTTTCACTTTGAATCATTAAAAAGTCAAAACAAAGTGTGGAAATAAAAATATTTGAAAGAATTTTAAATTTAATAAAATAATCCAGGCGTAGACACATTTGTTGCTCTTTGTTGATCTTTTTGGTCATTTTCTGTACTTTGTCACTAATTGTTTTTTAGAATAAATTCCCAAAATCCTGGTGTGCAAACACTAAAAAGAGCAAAAAAGATCAACAAAGAGCAACAAAGACCAGAAAAAATAAAGAAAGAGCAAATGGGAGCAGCAAAGAGCAACTTGTTGATCTTTATTTGATCTTTCTTGTTCTTTCTTTGTGTGAACACGGTCTACATAGATTTTACCGTAGATTTTGTCTACGTCGACGAAATCTACGCGTAGACCGTAGACAAATGTATAAAAATCTACGTAGACCGTCTACGGCCTACACATAGATTTTGTCTACACAGACGAAAGTTGTAGACTGTAGACAAAAGCTTTCGTCTACGTAAACAGCATTGTAAGCCATAGACGTCTACAATAACAACACTGATTAAAATTTCGAATATAACGGTTTTCTTTCGAAATTTAAAAACGATTTATCTGTAATAATTAAGAGTTAAGAACTTTTAATGATTTTTATAAAATCAATAAATGAAATTAACTTTAAGATTTTAATGAGATTTTTTCAAGATTCTTTTCGGAATTTAAAAATTTCTTTTTGAAAATTTCATTTCCACATTCTGTTTTTATAATACTCATTTTTGCATATTTGTAAAGAAATTTCATAACAAATTTGTGTAAATATTTTACTAGCATGAACTCATAAACATTATTTTTTTATAAATAGAAATTTTTTGAGTTTTTTTATAATTTTTCTTTATAATTTTGAAAATTAAAAAATCTTTAGAAAATTCATTTATTAATATAAAATTTTATTCTATACATCATCAGACCGGTTGGTGTGTGGGGAAAAATTGTTGGATCGTTATGTGCCATTGCTGGTGTGTTAACCATCGCATTACCTGTTCCCGTTATCGTGAGCAATTTCAATTACTTCTATCATCGTGAAACGGATCAAGAAGAAATGCAAAGTCAAAACTTTAATCATGTTACTAGTTGCCCATATCTACCAGGAACTTTGGGTTTGTTATCAACTTAAAATTTATCTAAGAAAAATTAAAATTTGTTTTTAATTTTATTTTAGGTCAACATTTAAAAAAGACATCACTTTCTGAGTCCTCATCGGAGATGGATTTAGAGGATGGTGTTGAGTCGACACCTGGCTTATTAGGTGAACAAACTCGAATTGTTCCGTTTTTGGGAACACACACAATAAATGATAAGCAACAAAACTGCTGCAAGCCAACTGGTCAAACTCTGCAGCAGCGACATAATAGCGCACTAGCAGTTAGTATCGAGACAGATGTCTGACTACTGGGTGAGTTAAATGCTTTAAAATTTTTTCTTTTAATAACAAACAAAACTTTGAATTTTGAAAAACCGTTAAATTTGAACCTTTTAAAATGTTATAAATTTTTGTAAAAACTTCAAGACTTGAGAACTTCAAAAAGTTCTCTAGCTTTGAAAAATTCAACATGGTTATTAAAAACTCTTATTTGCGCAAGCAGTCTATAAATTTTTCTTAAAAAGTAATCGAAAAAAATTTGAATTTCAAAAAACCGTTAAATTTTAAATTTTTTTCATTAAGTTTTAATAAATTCTTAATCCTGAATGTTTTTTTTATATTTTAGTGAAAAGGACACTTCGCGCTATATTTTTTTCGCCACCATCAGATATAATACGCTGTCTCCCAGTATCACCTAAAGCTGTTTGATCGCAAAACAAACATCGAGTTTTTACCTTATATTTAAATGAAAAAAAGTGAAAAATAATTAATTTAAAAATAAATAAATTTAAATAAAAAAAGGAAAAGAGTCTAAGAAAGTGAGAAAATTAAATAAAAATAAAAAAAATTAGATAATGATGAAAATTATTTGTAATCAATAAAAATGCAAGAAAGGACAAGCGAGAAAAAATACTCAAAAAAACTTTAACAAATTCATGCAAACAAGAAAATTATCAATTAAAAAAGTGTAAAAAGTGACAAAAAATCATCCACATAGATAAGTGAAAAAAGAATAGAACAACAACAGCAGCAGCAGTTTGTAGTTCAAACATTAGACACATCTCAGTAAAGTGAACAAATTTTTATTTTTAATTTTTATCAAATTATTTTTCAAAGTAAAATTTTCACAGTATACGCTCGAGAGAATAGCAAAATTCACTGTTTATTACACTATGACTAAAAAGAGAGAAAGAAAAGCTAAAACAAATTTGGTCTTTTACATATAAAAGTTTAAGAAGCGGAAATTTATTCGGATATTACTCAATGCAATATTTTACCGTTTACTAGGGTTATGCTGAAATAGGTGCCGACACGAATCTAAAAAATATCAGCTATAAAAATATAGATGGCACCTGTTTAACAAGTAACGCCCTCTACAATTTTCATAGCAGAATTTTTCGGAAGTTGTTTTGTCGTTTCCTACTGATAAATTCTACATTTTAGATTCTCCTGCCCCTTATAACGCAAGCTTTATATCCGACATTTCTTAAATTCTTTTAGTAGACTTCAAAAACACTGCATTGACACCAGAGCCTGAAGTCGACTAAAAATTTGTATGCTAATACGACAAAATTTAGTCGACTTACGTTCGAATTTTTAGATGACTTCGGGATCTGATTGACATTATGTAATATCCGATAAAAGCCAAACAAAAAAACTGCCTTTAGTTTTTTTTCATTTTTCAATCCTCATTCTCACTCTGAGATACTGCTGCTTCACAAAAATAGAAAAAAAATGATTTTTTTAGGCTGAACCACTACAATATAGAAAATATACGCTTGATAAGATCTTGCAAAATGAAAAATAACTAGAAAGTAAAAGAAATGATGTTTAAAAAGGGACCGACTTAGACTGTTGATCGGATGTTGTTGTATGTAAATAATCTGTAACTTATCATTGCTAGCCACATTTATAATTTATTGGAGCCAAAAAAAATAACAAAAAAAAATATCCGAGAGCAACATTCCAAGCAAAAATCATTTCTAATTCACATAAACACACTTGCTTGTGGATCCTTCAGCAAAATTTTGATTTTTTAAAGAAAAAATCTATAAAAAAAGAATTAGGACTGAAATTAAAATTAAAAGAAAATAAAATATCGACAATTTTTGCTCCTTTTTGAAAATTTGTAAAAAAAATTAATTTTTGCTCTCTTTTTTGCTAAACACAAGAAAATTTTTTAAGTTTTGAAATCTTTCACACACCCACAACTAAAACAGCAAAAAGACTTTCTTTCTAAGCATATCAACATCATCAAATTTTGTATAGTGAAAAAATTGTTACAAAAAAAATAATATTTTGTTGGGAATCAAATAGAGTTTGGAAATTGAAAATTAAAAACTGAAACTGTTGTAATTTAAGTTGGAGTTTAACTCAAGTAAATATTTTGTTTAAACTCAGTTGAAAAATATTCAATTTGAACTCAGATATTGTGAAATCGAGTCTCGTTAAGATCAAAAATTTTTCAAAATAATACTCTTAGTAGGCTTTCTAATACTTTTTAAACATTTTTTGTCATTTTAGTTATGAAATCAAATGCGAGAACAACTTTTGTAAATTTTTGGTGAAATGTCTAAGAAAATTCATAAATTTTCAAAACTTTACAAATTAAAATATTAAATAATGAAGTAAAGGGTTATAATAATAGTCTTTAAGTGACTGCTTTACTTACTTTAACAACACTCATAAACTTATTTCTCTCTGAACAATTTTAATTTTTAAATTTTAATCTCCAAACTTAAAAATCACGTTAAGTTTTTAAAACTTTGTTAACAGTTTTCTGTTTTTTAAAAAAGTACTATACAGCGAAAATCACTTGATAAATTTTTTAAAAACTTTCCTTTAGAGTGTTACAAAATGTTACAATCATTTCTACCGAGACAATTCTTATTTAGTTGAACTATCAAATGTATTTTCCTAAATAATTTATTTATATACAAAAGAATGAAAAGATATCAAGAAATTCAGTTGATGCTATTTTTCTTCAAAGTCTAATCAATAATTGCTTGACATGCAAATTTACTCGAATAGAATTTCGAAAAAAATATAGATGGCGCTTGATCATTTTCGAAAATTGGTTAAAGCGCCATCTATAATTTTCATAGCGAATTATTTTCAAATTATTAAAATGAAACAGTCACAAAAAAATCTCATTGCAGTCAGCCTGAAAATATTCTAAGTTTAGTTTAGAAATGAAAAAATATTTTTTAAAAATTGAAAGAGAAAAAAAATGAATAAAAAAATAGTTCAAATTGTGATACATTAAGTTAAAATGATGATGATCCATATTTGATGAGAAGAAATCTGGCAAAGAAGAAGAAGAAGAAAAATTCGAGTTTAATAGTTTAATTTTTAACTTCAAATAAAAAATTACACAAAATTCGGTGCATGAAAAAAATTTATTATTATCAAAAAAGAATAAAATAATTGTAAAAAAAGAAGATGAAGAAGGATTGATTTTGCTGCATATAGACTAGGTACTAGGTATGTTATTATATTTTTTTAAAATTACCAAAAATGTGAAAAAAAAATATTTAAAAAAGTCCGCTTTGTAAATTTTGTAATTTTAGCAATAAGAGAAAGAAAAATTATGACATAAATAGAAAATAAAAATGAATCTGTTCAATGCATAAACGTAATAAATGAAAATCCATCGATAAATAATTAAATTAAAGTGTTATCTCCATTTTGAAATAAAAAAAAAAAACTACCGCAAATGAAAATCCAAATAATTTTTAAATCATGACGGATGAAACTGAAATTTGCTTTCAACAAACATTTTCAATGAAAATTCGAGTGATGAACGCTTGTGTTGATGAAAATTATTGAAACTGTAAAGTTTCTTATCTCACAAATGTATAAGAAAAGTAAAACGCTTATTTATCATGAGAATCACAATGCGAGACGTAATTTAAAGAAATGATAACAAAAAATATCAAAGAGAATTAAAATTTATTTATTTTTGCTTTCAAGTCAATCAAAACAAATTTTATCTTCTTCTATAATTGCTGCCATTAGTTAAATACTAAAAAAATCAATTCATTGAATTAAATGCAATTTTAACGAATGAAGTTTTTAAGTGGATTTATTTAAATCGTAACAAAATAATGTGGATTAAATTTAATCGTTGAGGATTAATTAAATCCGTATTCTTAATCTGATCGGATTTAAATTAATCACATTGATAAAATTTAATCTTCGATGATTAATTAATTACAAGAAGTAAAAAAAATCTACTATAAAATCTCATTCGTTAAAATTGTGAAAACTTCACAGAAATCTCAAAAAATCATCAAAATTTTCTCCTTTTTATAAGTTTATAAAAATAATTAAAGAAAATTCAATGTTCAATAAAAAATAGCAAAAATTAATAAATTAAAAAATGTAAATGTTATTTTAGTTCGTAAATCTTTAAAAGAAGAAAAAAAAGTAAAAAAGGAGAAATCATTAAGAATATATCATCAATGATTAAGTGTTCAAAGACTTTCTATACTCTATACATTAAAAATTAATGAAAACTAAAACGAATAAAATGCAAAATGTGAAAATCATGTAGATAATGGCAAGGAAGAAATTTATGATTTATAAAAATTACATTTATTGTTTAACACAGACATACAACTGCTCCTCAATGTCATCATTTTTATAATCCTTTCGACAACAATTTAATTCATAATTTACTCATTTAATTATAATTATCAAATAAATTGTATAAATTTTAATTATTTATGTTGAAACAGAAAAAAAAAATCATGAAAGACACGAAGAAAATATTTTTTTATATAAAATTTAAAATTTTCGTTTTTATTTATTTTTGTTGTCATAAAATCATTTTAAAAATTTATTGCATTTCAGCTTTTTGAAATATTTATTTTGAAACTGCCCCTTAAATTTATGCACTAAGGAAAACTTTCAATTCCTTTTCATTTGTACTACCGAGTTAGTTGTGTAGCACGCGAAAATTATTTTATAAAAAGATAACTGTTCTTTATCTTATAAAATTCAAATTCACCAGCACATTTTTTATTTTTTCTGGCGTCGAAAT